>JAOPUB010054853.1:0-14726 GCA_027564055.1 Neptis clinioides
AAGATGTTGTATTAACCTGTGCTTATTATCCTTTCCCATAAGGAAAACATTACAAAATAACATGAAATATAAAGTTCCTCAAGACCATTTTATTTGAAAATGTACTATTAATATTTTTCGTCTTATTATAGTTCCTGTGCCATTTTCTGAAAACATCGATCCCAATGAATGTGAGAAGCATAGTGACGTAGATTTAAAACCAAATCAAGAACTTATAAGGTATCATTATTTTCCTAAACAGATTTACAGATATAAACAATGTACACCCTATTAATTAAATATAATATTAGGTACAGAGACAAGTTGTTGGCAGAAAAAAATGATTGGAAAACTGAAGTTAAGAAACGACGATATAATTATCATGATCTCAAAGAGTAAGTATAATAAGTAACTGTTTAAGACAGATAAAATTTCTATTTTTTAATAATACTTTTTTATAGGCAGTATCAGATAGCAACAAAGACACAAAGCAAGTCTAGGCCAGTATATTCATCATTATCAAATGAAGATATAGAATTTTTAAAAGGCAAAGTTAGTACATCTAAAATAATGGATAACTTGTGTAAATTCCATAAATGTGTAAAAGAAACACAAGAATTATATAGAAAAGCCATGGGACTTGATGGTGTAATATTACAGCATTGTATAGAAAAAGCAGATGATGGTAAAGATTATATATTAGAAACTAGTACAATATAGTGACATACAATTTTTTGTGTGTTATTTGTACATAAAATGAATAGAGCTAGAGCAAGTATATTTTATAAATTTATTGTGTTTAATAATATTAAGTAATTATGTGTAGTCAATCATGAGTTTTAAACTAGCATTCATATTTAAGTATTATTAATAAATTATTTGTATACTCTAACTATTACTAAACATAATAATATAATATTCTTATTTATTTTTATATATTTATACTTTATTGCACAAATTTAGTACAAAGGCGAACTTAATGCCTTAAGACATTTTCTTCCAGTTTACCTGCAGCAATGTTGATAAGTTATGAAGATGTACGCAGATACGTTCTGATAAGTTAATTATAAAACAAACATAGTTTTTAAACAATGACCTTACTTAGACTTAACTGATAAAAAATCATAAATTACTTATTTATATAAATTACTTATATATACCTAGTATAACCCTTTTATGATTTTTTTCTGGAAAAAAAGTAGCTTATTACTTGAACTTTAAATCATTTGAAGATTATTAATAATCTCTTGCCGAATATAACCGTAAATTCACTTTACTGTAAAACAAAATAACTAAAATGTATTATACGATTACATCTCTTATATTTTCCAATTTTTTATACTGTTTACTCAATAGCTGTAATAAAATAAAAAATATTTTAATTTGATGGAAACAAATAAACTGATGCTTACTCGAATAAAGGTGTTAACAACTCGTTACCAAAAAGCACTCGGGTTTAAAATACGGCATCAATTCAATAACGATTTATTTGTGTAAGATATTAACTGAAGTCAATTCCAGTAATAGCGTTTGCTGTTTATTTTGTAGAGCCTACTCGATACCGTTTTCTTATTTTTGACTTATTGGCTGAATAAAATTTCGAATAAACTGTAGAATTATTGAAATATACAAAGTTACAGAAGGAAAATGGTCCTTTCTTTTCCTGGTCCTTTCTAATGGTCCTTTCTAATCCTTTTTTTTTACAATAGAGGCTTATTGCCTCGAATATCAGCTAATACAAACGCATACATTAAACGCAATAATGTTGTTAGATAAAAGTTACCACGAATAAAAAGGCAAGAACATAATACGTCAAGTAAAATCAGAAATATTCAGCGGGAATATTTTCTATTTCCAGTTGCTCCTTAAATAAGTAAAATTAATGTATTGATTAGGTAGATAAAATTCATTTGGATTAAAATAAGCTTCCATTTATCATCGATATTGAAAACCGAATAATAAAAGAAGGACAAATTAACTTTACGCTAATAATATAAGTAAATATACATTGCTATTTATAATTGCAATAACATTTTGTATGAACTTTGCTTATCAACTTTCAGTAGATATAAATTGAATCCACACAAATACGTTGGTTTAGTAGACCGTGTATAACAAATGTCAATACCAGATCCACCAGATCCTCCATGTGTAGTAAGTATCTTTAATACGACCCTAATTTAATATTTAATTTACATACACAACCAATAATTTTTAAATAATAGAATTTTTATTTAGAACTGTCTGATTCTCCCAAAAATTACACCCTTGGAAACTCGTAAAAATATTAATTTTTCAAAAAAGTTCTTTTAGTGTTAAAAAAATCCCCCTGTCTTTTCAGCTTATAAAAATCTTAGCATTTGATGTAGTGTGTATAGAAAAGTGTGGTAACTTACTTCCCCACTCATTCATTCAGTTTCTTACTTACATACCGACTCACTTCCTCACAGAATGGATTTCTCAGCCTGGAACCATTTTACAAAACTCCCAATTTCATTATTCAGGGATTATGATTATTTCCAGGATCTAGTTTAGAAAGTACCCTGTGTTAACTCAGCTTACTTTAACGTACCTGTATGCAATATTTAATTATTTTTTTTTAGACACAAATCCAAGTTATAAATCTATGCGCCAAGTTCTATCCAAAAAAAAAATCATACTCGTATTCATTATACTGGAAGTATGTACGTGTTCTATCATTGTCCCATAGGAACTCAGATTTCGGGAAAAAGTCGCATATATGTTAATTACATGTGTGCCAAATTTCAAGTGTATCGAACAAACACACGAACGGTCCCATTTCTATATTACAAAGATAAGATTTAAATTTCTATAGCGCTCCGAAGTGCCATTGAAACAAAAATGAAACAATATCGAACTTTTTTCCATACCTTTCATCTTATACATGTAAATTTGATTGCAAGGAAGTCCCATAAGCCACCTCGAAATTTGATAAAAAAAATATCATTACGCGCCCCCTTACACCATATAGGCAGGAAATGATATTTCGCATGAATAACCATATTTTCGTTAGCTTCGTGTATTCAGAATACGAGGAGTAAATAAATTTAAGAGCATCTTGCTAATATTATAAATGAAAAAGTTTGTATTTCTGGATATTTGGATGTTTGTTACTCAATTACGTGAACAAGTCAAGTATTTGGAATGTCGTTTAAAGGACAAAACTATAGTTTACCAGCTTCCGCCCGCAGCTTCGCCTACGTGTTTTCTACTTATCGCTATATTATGGTTAAATTACACAAATTTGTTGTGTTACGTATTATTCTGATGTACAAGCTATATTACTGTAAAGATTCATCGAAATCTGTTCACTAGTTTTTGAGTGAAAGTGTAACAAACATCCCTTCCATTTATTCCATTATGATGTTAGTAGGATTTCATCCTGGAAAATTGAAGATACTGGAAAAAATAGAGTTATTTACGTAGAGACAGTTCAAAGGATACATAAACTTAATAAGCTGGAATAACATTTTATTTTAAGTTACTTCTTATCCCGAAAAGTAGCATAAAATCTTTATGGATTTCGACAAAGCGAGAGCCTTCAGGTTGAGTAAAGGATACTGTATATCCCGGAATGAAGCCCTTTTATACTTTGATATAGGAGTGTTGCGTGAGTGGGAAACTAATGGAAGTAGAAGAGTTAATTTTATAAATTTACTCTGGACTCAATCCCGAAGTTTCCATGGGCTGCATTTAAATTTCCTATTAAATATTATTCAGCTATTCTTGATTTATATAATTATACTATTTAATCTTTACTACATAGTAATTTCTATTCTAATTTATATACGAATCCATTAAAATATTGACGCAAAAGCACTTTAACTTCAAATAGCTGTATAATGAAATCAAATTTGAAACTAATCTTGATATGTTGATGGTGCTCCAAGGATAATTTGTGGCTTAATAAATTATTATCCATATTCCTTTCTATTATTTATTTACTTTATTCTTATTATTATATTATACAGACAAAAAGTTGCCGTAGGGAGCAGCAAATTCCTGATTTATTTGATACTTATGTTATATTATGGCCAAATTATACCAATTCTTCATAAATTGTAGCCCGTGTCTCATTCTGATGTATCATCTATATTTTTGTAAAGTATTATCAAAATCCGTTTAGTAGTTTTTACGTGAAAAAGTAACAAACATCCATCCATCCATCCTCACAAAATTTCGCATTTTTATAATATTAGTAGGACTTGATTTTTAATAATTTCGCTCGATTGAATTTTATAAAATATATTTCTCTACGTGTTTCATCGAATATTTGCACCCTTTACAACTTTATATTCACGATAAAAGGTAGCATATGTCATTTACTAGGCTCTAGTAAATATCTGTACTAAATTTCATTAAAATTGGTCTAGCCGTTATTATAAATGGTGTAACTAACCCGACGTTGTTTTAAAGCTATTATCTATATACATAAAATAATGTTGTGTTAGTTATATATTTATAACTAAAAAATGGCTGTGCTCATTTGTCTGAAATAGGTGGAGAGGTAGCTTTGAACCTCTCCACCTGTCTCTTAGCCGGAGGGTTGGCTAGTACTTTATATATGTTAATTTTTGTTCTAAAAGACAATAATTAATCATAATAAAATATTATTTACAGTTTACTTGTTGAGTTTTGATAAATTAAGAAACTAGAACATCATCACTTATAAAGCGCCTGTTATATTTTAATACTAAATAACTTAAAGTTGGAAATATATTTATTCAAGTATTTATACTATAAGCTCTGTATTTTAATTACAATATTAGGGCTATTAACTATAGTTATATAAAGAACTATAGTTTGATAAATTAAGTAAATTTAAATTATTTACTTTGTTTTTTTCAGCACCTCGAAATGAAAAAGGAACTCTTATAAGATTTATCTGTTTTGAACCTCATATTTTTACTACAAAAAAAAATTAAATAAATATGAAATAAAAGTCTAGTCTATTGAACAAAATTAATCCTTAAGCTGAAAATCATAGGAATAAAAAAAATGTACAAAGTAGAATAAATGGGGCAATCTTTTTCCACTCACCTCCACCGTCCAGGTTTTCTGTCCTTACCTGACATGGCTAAACAAACACAAGGCCACTCCAATCTAACAGACGTACATTGCAAATACTTTGAAGCTGCTCACGTGCCCGGAGACTTACTGCAGCGATCTACTATACATTTTCTCTATGACTACTTCCAGAGTTTCCCCTTCAAGAGAATTCGTCTAAGACTCAGCTCTAATGCCTTAGTAGGTCAATATAAAAGGATAGTTAAGTTAAGGTAGAAGTTATGATCAATTATTTAATTCGTAAACTTTGGTACATAGGTTATTAAGCTAATTTTTTTTCTCACCTCTCAAAAAAAATTTCAAAGTGTATTATATTATAGTTGACCCGCAAAATAGAGAGTGCGGAGAAGAATCCTAAAGCAATCGAGCGCTGGATTAAAGATGTCAGCGAGCTCCATACTGCTAAACCGGCACCAACCTTCACATACACAAGGTAAAATCTTCAATTTAAAAATAAAAAAATTTCGTCGTTAAGACTATTAAAAACAGTCTGATAATTATTCTGTAGCAATCAAAAAATAAGTAAAGCTTCTGTTCACTATAATACGGAAAAAAAATTTGGGAGTTGAGACTATTTAAAAACATTAAAAAAGCCGGAAACTATTGAGTTGATTTGAGTGATCCAAGATTTTTATTTTGTCGGATTGAGTTCATTTCAATTAATTAATTGGGTAATTCGAATTATTACTGTATCCCTATTCCCTATCGACTACTATTGTAAGTTTGACCTTAAATGCGCAGACGCGAGTGCCTATTATAGTCTTTAATGAGGTGGAAGCAGTGCGTTTCACACGATTGTTTCTTACGTATGTTATAGTAATGAAAGTAATGGATGAAACTGCCAATATAAACCACGCAATACACTCACAATGCGTAACTATCCCGCGATTTTGATCAGACCTAAAGCTAGCTATACACTTCGCAAACATTTATTTCACGCAGATTAAGATAAAGTATGAGAAAATAAACTTTCCCAACACATCTAAGCGTTTAGTAACATCTTATTATGTTTAATAAGATTTAGAGCGTGACCCCCCACCCGCCGTCGTACGAGTACATCTGATGCCATTGTGTCTCTGGGAAATATTTGATATAAATACGCTTTCAATTATTTATTTATTTTAAATAGTATATTAAACAGCTTTTTATTTACGTACACAGATTAAAAAAATGATATTAAAAATATGGATGTTCAAGTTTATAAAATGACATCACTAACACAAAGTTTAAAAGTGTAATTTATATTTGGAACATAATCTTTTAATTAATTACATTCTGTTTTTTAATTAAAAATGCGTTAAAATTAAATTAAAAAAAAAATATATCTAACTCAAAATATGTTAATTATATCTTAAAAAAAAAATATTATTTTACAGCAATTGCTCAACGAGATTGAGAGGCTACAAAACTTAATCATTCGGTTTATTTACGGATTGAAAAAGTACGACCATATAACCCACCCAGAGACGAAATTTTCACGCACTTTACTCTATGCCGTACTTTTTCATCTCCTCAAAATCCTCTAAAAAAATGTTGTACACTCACTATTCACTTGTTTGTGTTTTCACGAATTAAAACCACTTAAGACTGAAGATACACTGTTTATTTTTGTTTACTAAGAACTACCAGAGTGGACTGTATAACATTACCTTACGTATTAGCTAAAACAAAACGTAACCGCGACTTAAGTGACTAGCGCCATCTAGATTCCACACATGAAGTTCCATTACCATTAACTTATATTAAGATGTAACTACATGAACACCTATGATTAAATGTTTTTTTTTTAATTTTTATGATGTGGGTGAACAGTGAATGAAAATATTTTTCTCAGAAACTTACTATACACCGGCATTCTCTTAAAATAGCTTTAAGAAAAAATGAATTATTAATAATTAGATGACATGATTTGTTTTCTTGGGGGTGAGAGAATCTGAATAGTATTTAGGTCAGCGATAAAAAGTAACATCAGGACGTAACAATCCCTGCATAAAATGAGTTGTGGGGGATTAGGATTTGCTTACTTCTGCTGACATAGGGAGCAGAGGGGTTAAGAATTAATAGTACTAGAATAATTATTCCATTGTTGATTGGAGTTTAAACAACAAATAAATTTCTATTAATACATGCGTTATGTAAACAGAACAATTAGATCGCGGAAGAAGAGAATTGCTAAAACGATACTAATTGAATATACACGCCGGGAATTAGTAGCGCCATCAATGATTTATACGTATCATGTTTGTTATACTATATTCTATCACAGAATCAATCTCGCTTCACTGAGGTGTCAAATTTGGAAAAAAACAGAAATAATAAAGTTATATTTTTTAGAAATTTATTATTTAGAAATTCCTAACTTTTACGATTTTACTCAATTATAGGAGATCATAAAAATATGATTGTTCATGTAACGCAATAAATTTTACCATACTATATTTTCTCGAAGTAATTCAAGCCATTTTCGACCCCTGTAACTTCGTTGTGGATCAAAATAGAAGCCTGAATTTTCAATACTCAAGCAAGCGTTATATACACAACTACTCGACCTATCCCGGTTTCGCACGGTTGCCATTTACTATGTACAATACATAGATTTACCAAAAACCTTTACTTCTCAATATATTGTAGTTAATAAACAAATTTTCTCATTATCTCGTGGGAACTTTACATTTTTACGGGATAAAAATTAGTCAAAAATCCTTGTTGCAAATTTCATCCATTAAGCGGTTTTCCCGTGATTGAGTAACAAACGAACAAATAACTAAACTTTCACTTTTATAATATTATTAAGATTCAGATATTAAGATCTATATTATTAGTCAAAATTTCATATTTTGTCACCCACTGACTAACTGATGGATAATCAAAATTCTAAGCCACTTCTAGCAGACATAGACAGACAATTATAGTTGAGTATATAAATGAAAGAAAAAATATTTTTTTGTAGAGTTTTTTAGATGCACCTCTCCTACATGAATTTTTCACGCAGTTGTTTTATTCTAAATTTTATTTAACATAATATGTATTACTTGGCTGGCTCGGTCACAGCTTTAAATTTGGAGGGGACGAGGAAGAAATGAGAATAACATTCTGATATTTTCTTCACAATAACAAGATTTTTTTCTTATTTTTAGAGGATTTTGGGAGGGAGTCATGTCCCCTATGATCCCCCTTAGAAACGCGCCTGTTACTTGGATAGTGTGTTTTGACAAAAATATTTTTTATGTTGGTGTGGTCACTATAAGACGTTCTAAGGATAGCTTAGTACATAATAACTTAATACAAAATTCCCGTTAACTAGTGAATAACTGCGATGCGAGACTTGCTTCTTTTTACAAGTTTGCTTTTTAATGCCATTAACTATATGTATATAAGAATTTTTTGTAAAAATACATGTCAGTAATTAGCACTGAGCTCCCAGACTATACTGACTGTCCTGACGCAGCATCGTTGTATACACGTAGAGTAATTACTCATAACGAGTAATTACTCATTGATCAATCGGAAATTAACAACATTACGTAAATTGTATATATGTGACGCCATTTTGTATAACACTAGTCTACCCGTCCTGTCTTCGCTCGGAAACAAGTTACCGTGTATACTTAGATTTATCATAAAACATTTTTAACATTTAAATTTTACAATAATTACAGATTTTTCCGGGATAAAAAGTATCCTAAGTGCTAAACTAGGCTATAAAGTCTATAATGCTATAAATTTCATCAAAATCCGTTCAGCCATTTTGTTTCAATCACACCATAAAGTAACAAACTCACACTTATAATATAAGTGAAAATTGTAATCTATACAAAAATTATAAAGCTAAAGAGTTTGTTTGTTTGTTTGTAATCTCATGAACTACTGGTTCGATTTGAAAAATTCTTTTTGTGTTCGATAGTCCATTTATCGAGGAAAGCTATAGGTTACAAAACATAACACTACGACTCATAGGAGCGAAGCATGACGCGAATGAAGTCATAAAATGTATGTTTGTAAGTTTGTTACTCAATTACGAAAACAGCTGAACAGATTTCAATGAAATGTTACACACAGATACTTTATATCTTGAAATTAAATATAGGCTACTTTTTATCCTGAAACAATAGGGCGTTCCTGAGGGATAGTGATAAATATGTTTACTATTATAAACGCCTGAATATATTTATATATGATTTTATTCGTGTGTTGCTCTGCTCCTATGGGTCGTAGCGTGATATTTTATGGCTAATAGCCTTCATCGATAAATGGACTATCTAACACAAAAATAATTTTTTAAATCGATTTCGTAGTTTCTGAGATTAGAGCGTTCAAACAAACCAATAGCAACTCTTCAGCTTTATAATATTAGTATAGAATAAATGTTTTTTGATAAATCTAAATACACGAGCAAAGCCAGTGCGAGTCAACTAGTATGTAAAAAATAGTTGACCTTTTAATATATTTAAAAATAGTTGAAGTAAAAATACCAACAGCTCTTACTTTTATAATTATAATTAAAAAGAAAGAAAATATAACTTTAAATATTTTTTCGAAAAGGTCAAGATTCTATTAATACGAGCTCTTACATTAAAAAAAATATAAACACATCGATCTATTATAAGAATTAGATACACAGTTTGACCAATTTTATATAGCGATGAATTTTGTATTAAATATTAGTCGATCCGCGTGATTTCATTCGCGTGATGCTCCTATGAGTCGTATCGAGATGATTTATAGCCTAAAGCCTTCCTCGATAAATGGGCTATTCTTTTTGTAAAAGAATTTTTCAAATTGAACCAGTAGTTCCTGTGATTAGTGCGTTCAAACAAACAAACTCTTCAGCTTTATAATATTAGCATAGATTATGTCTAAAGTACACTAACTCTTCATAAATTGTAGTGTGTTATACTGTAACGTTTCATCATAATCTGTTCAGTAGTTTTAGTGTGAAAGAGGGGTGAAAGAGGGGAGAGAGTTATGGGACATTAAACTAATATTATAAAGCTGAAGAGTTTCTTTGTTTGTTTGAACGCGCTTACTAGGAACTACTAATTCGATTTGAAAAACTGTTTAATGCTGATAGTCCATTTATCAAAGAAGAGTATAAGCTATAAAACATTGCGATACGACCCATAGGAGCTAAGCATCACGCGAACGATATCGCGCGGGTCGACTAGTAACGTTATAAAACTCGTTTGCTGTTACGATATCAAGTAAAATGAATATATTGTATTGGATTGTTTTTCTTTATTATTTAAATGGCAGATAATAGGAAATTAGTAGTGATGTGCCGAGTCGGCATCTTGGAGAATCGAGTCAGACCATAACGAGTGTAACGAGATTCGAGTCTTCATTTGATTCCGCGATTTGAGCCTAGTACTCGAGTTCAACTAATTTGGGCATTCGCTGTTAAATTTCATTCTACAATTTATGCTGACAGTGAAAAAAGAAATTAATATAGCAAGCAAATGTTGGCAGCATATTGTGAAGATGAAAAAAAAGGAGTATCGGCCCATATTAGAACCACAATTTTAAAACACACTACAAATTCAACAATACCTATCGCGTGCGCGTCCAGAATTCAAAGTCCTGAACACTTCCGTACTCCAGTACGAAATCGATTCTACGGACTCGATTCGCAGACTCGAGTCGAGCGGACTCGAGTCAGAATTTATTGGTACTCGAGTACAGAAGTCCAAATCTGGGCTCGAGTCCATCCGTACTCGGCACATCACTGGAAATTAGTCATTTTTCGTAATTTACTTGAAATCTCATATAAGGTTTAGAAGATTTCGGATTTAGAATCAACGATTCTTTAATAAACTTTGTGTATCTATGTCATGTACCAATAAATTATAAATATAATAAAATCGTGATACATCCTCAAAGCGCGATGATAGTTAAAAACTTCATTTGAATATTAAAAACTTCAATTGAATATCAACAAGATAAAAAGTAGTGTTAAAAAACTGTTGTAATATAGTCTAATGTTGAGTAACAAAATCGAGCAATATAGGCGAGAGTTATTGTATAGTAAAAAAGTTTTAATTACACTTAAAAAACAGTTTTATATAAATTGAATATTTTTTATGTGTTTTAAATAGTGATGTGCCGGATCGTTAAAATTGTATATCTGCGGATACGGATCTGAATATTTGGTTTCAAGAACCGCGAATACGGATACGGAACTTAATTTTCTTAGAGTATATGGCGGTAAATATTGTTCATCGATCTTTGGAAAAAACTATCTGTTATGGGAAAAAGTTACTCACCTCTTGAAAAGTCAACTCTCTTAACAGATTGTCTCTGGTAGTACAGCGCGCGTACTCAATCGTAGTCGGTCAATCGGATAAATGTTTGCAATATAAAGGTGCCAAATATAGAATAGAATAGAAAGAAAAATAGAAAGTAAAATATCCGTAAAAGATCCTCCAAAAAACTAACGGATACGTCATCGGATACGGATCACGGATACGGATCTGTGTCAGATACGGATCTTTCTTCTTCCTCGGATATCCGCGGATACGGATACAGATATCCGGCACATCACTAGTTTAAATATAACTAGTATATGTTATACAATATAGTTAATAGTAATAAAACTATACTTTATATTAAGTTAAGAACTTTTTCTGCAATGTCTGTATATTCTATTTTAACTCCAAACCAAGGAAGTCGTATAAAAGATATAAATAAATTGGTCGTCTGAAAATCGCCGCGTGCGCCGCCATAAATAATATCATGGGATGAGTTATTGCGTAGACCATGGGATTATATCGATTAAACTCCAATAACTGTACTTTACAATTACATGCTTTAATATATTGTTTTCACGTACAATTTATTTAAATATTTCTTGTTTTGATGGATAGGTATTATCTATAATGGCTGCGATTTAAATCCTTCATGAAACAGACAAGAATTCCATGGACTTTAGATTGACTGACGTTTTACTTTTCTGTTAAATACTACACGATATAATTAATAAAGTAATCAATCGAAAACTGTTTGGGATTTGTGACCCAGATTCGGGGTTTAAAACTACTTGCCTCTACCATTTACTTAATATCTACTATAGATCACACAACAATTAGATTTCCACTTTATTTTTATAGTTTACTAGCCGACCCGTGTGACTTCATTCGTGTGATGCTCCGCTCCTATGAGTCGTAGCGTAATGTTTTATAGCCTATAGGCTTCTATTCTTCTTATTAATAAATTTAAAATCTATCACAAAAAGGATTTTTCAAATTGAACCAGTAGTTCCTCAGATTGGCCATATATTATATTTAATTGTAAATGATATGACCCGCCCGACTCTATTCACGTGATGGGATCTCCTATGGATCGTAATGGAGTTATTTATAGCATATAAGCCTTCCTTGATAAATGGACTATCCAGCAAAAAAATATTTTTTCAATCCAAAAAAGTAGTTCGTGAGATTAGTGCGTTTAAACAAACAAACAAACTCTTCAGCTTTATAATATTAAGAATAGATGAAATTAAAAAAAATTATTGATAAATTACTTGTCAAATTGCCGTTAATTTATTGGAAAAACCTAAAAATAATAGCGCTAAATTTTTTTTAAAAATAAATTAAAAAAAATGTATTAAATTAAGAAAAAAAAATTAGTGAAAAAAAAAACAGAACGATTTAAATCTATTTTAAGTTGACCACACTGATCTCTTTCGCATGTTGAAATAAATAACTTTTTCGTAAAGAAAAATCTCGTTACACTACAAATACCACCTAGTTAAGAATTGGTAAAAGAGACTTGTTGACTCAGTCAGCAGCCGGTGTTGCCGTCCCGCTCGCACTCGCGCGCGCGCGCACGCGAGACAGAGACGGGATTGTTGAATTTGACAGTAGCTCGTTATATTTGTTCAACGCTGAGCAAATGAAAGCTTCTTATAACTTGTTCGTATGTTTTGATAGCTGTTCGATTTATTGAAACATGTTCTTGTATATTTTGTTTAGAAATACTTTTTTTTTACGTAGATTTTTAGTAAAATATATTGATAGAGATATTTATTAATAATATTTGCATTTAGGATGCGTTGATTGAAAATTGACTCAACTTTGACTTTGACTGTTGATTGAAAATTGACTTGTTTGCAATTTCCCATACAAATAATTCTATCAAGAACTTATTCATAATTTCATACAAAATTTCACAGAAAAAGTATGTTCAGTCCGTCCTCATTTTTAATATTTTTTAAAATATTTTATCCATAATTCTTCCTGAGAATTGAAAAAAATAATAATATAGTGATATGTAAAAAAGTTTTGATTTATTGTTCAGCTTATCACTCTATTATTATATTATATGACGACCTTAACTAGATATTTATAAATGCCTGGGGCTTGTGACTTGTTACTTGTGGTACAAATTTACTAGATCTTGAATAAAACTATTTTCATTTGCAGTAATATAAAAAAATATCCACTCTAGAAACTACTTGCTAATCTTTACTGGAAACTGAAGAGTTAATTTGTTTGTTTAAACACGCTAATCTCAGGACCTACTAGTTCGAATTGAAAAATTCCTTTTGTGTTGGATAGTCCATTTGTTGACAAAGACTTTAGGTTATATAACATCACGCTGCGAACCATAGGAGTGTAGAATCACGCGGATGAAATCATTCGGGTCGGCTAGTATCTGATAATTGTACAGCTCAAAATAAACCAATAGAAACTATAATAAGTGTTGCCAGCATTATCAAATACGTTAAGTAAATGAAACGAAAAACTTGATTTTAATGAAAATCAATACATTTGAGAGAGAAACAAGTAGGATTACTCCAAGATAAAGTATATAGCTCTACATGGGCTAATGAAGGCGGTAATTACTGTTAAACATGCGTAGGCTCTACAAACGTAAAGATACGCTTTAATGTTATTCGATATACATAAAAATTACTATTTTATTAATATTACATTACATATTTTTATCCTTTTTAGAAACTACAGTAAAATTTATACTAATACTAGTCGACCCGCCCCGGCTTCGCTCGGGTACAATTTCCCACGTTAATCCTTAGATTATAAAAAAACACATGTAATGATCAATATATTGTTATAACAATATTTAAGCAATTATGAAAGTAAACATATTTTATCGTTATCTCACGGAAACTGTAATTTTTTCCGGGATAAAAAGCCTATATGTTAATCCAGGATATATAGTATCTGTGTGCCAACTTTCATTAAAATCCGTTTATCCGTTCTTGAGTTAAAGAGGAACAAACATCCAAATATCTAAATATACAAACTTTCACATTTATAATATTAGTAAGATTATAAAACTGAGGAGTTTGTTTGTTTGAACGCGCTAATCTCAAAAACTATTGATTTAAATTGAAAAATTCTTTTTGTGTTGGATAGTCCATTTATAAATAAACACTATAGGCTATAAAACATCACACTATGACCCATAAGAGTAGAGCATCACGCGGATGAAGTCGCGCAGGTTGGCTAGTATCTTATAAGTTGTTTTTGTTAGTTTTAAATTATAATGAATATATTTAAAAAAAATGTTTTTTTTTTAAAGATTACTAGCAGTTTGGATTACAAACTATTAGTATTCTGGTTTTCCCCTCCTACTAAGATAAATACTTGTGTTAGGAGTGGGCCACGTCAGTAGTCCAATGATTGGGATTTGAACTCACG
>JAOPUB010054957.1:0-14725 GCA_027564055.1 Neptis clinioides
TAGTTATTGTGAACCTACCATTATTGAAAACAAGCAAAATTGGTAATTTTTGTACGAGTTGATTTTGTTTAGCTGGCTTAGGTCTTAAAAAAAGTAATCAGGGCCAATTGCGCACCGTTCATTCATCGAATTACAAACATCCAAACATGCTAATTTGTTACACCAGCTTTTTTACATCAAAACCAATGATATAAAACATTTTTTTGTATATTATGGAAAAATGGATTCGCATTAAAGAATAGTATATATGGTAAGAAATCCGTACCGGGATTACCTGGTGAAATCGTTCGTGTTCTTTACAATGGGGACATAATATTTACTCGTCTATTGTGCTTCTAGAAAAGGTCTTTGTGGGGTTGTTAGCTGATTCTTCAAGACTACTGATATTGTATCTCATCTCATTTCTATATAAGTATTTCATATGATTGGATATCTGACCGTAAATCCATTTATGCGGTGAACTGAAGAGCATTATTAAGACAAAATTAAAAAGAAGATTGATAAGGAAATACTATTGAGAAGTCAGTTGTTCTATCCGAAGCTACAATCAGCTTCTTCTGCGAAGAAACGAAGAAAGTCGGAGTAACTATTTTAAAAAATAATCACATGATCTGTTATACAAAATTCATCTAAAGAGTCCAAGTTATCTAACTTCAAATTTATTTAAAAACTTTAAGACGTCGTTTTTTTAAGAACACGAGTTAAATTATATATTTATTAAGTTAAATTACAAGCTAATCTACTAACCTTAGCACACTTCTAAACAATGAAAGTTTCCACATTGCTATTGGTCTTCGTCTGGGAACTCCGCTATGCTCAGATACCATCAAAAGAGCTCTTGCCACCATTGATGTTCCTGCAGTTATTGAGCCATCAGTGATCAGTCGTGGTTTTGGCAAGAGACCTGATGGATTGACGCTGGTCCCTTGGGAAAGGAGACGGGCCCTTTTGTGAGACGCTACATGCGTTGACACACTGGCACCGTCTCATGCCTACACGACCTATATTTAGTCAATAAAATTTTCGTTTTTCAATTTAATCATTGGACGTTGATTTGCAGTAAAATCATTACGTGTATAAACAGTGCAGTTTTAAGTGGAGTCCATTAACTATGACTATTTGGCTTGTAACAAAACTATGCAGTTTTGTGTTTGTGCGTCGTCCACTTGACGAAAACGCAGCTTTGTGTTGTAGACGAAAATATTTGACGAGTAACTGTGCAGTTTTATATTTAGTTCGTTGTGTTTACACTTGTGTGCATTATGTCAAACCGATTAAGGTGTATTTATTAAATTATTTTATATACCCTATTTAAAATAGGAAGATAAAATTACATATTACAAGAAAAATTAAAAAATTGGTCAGTAATAATAAAAGTAGCGCCATCGTGAAATTGATTGTATTTGAGACCTGTTTGAATTTTAGAGATTTTGAGAAAATAAATGAATACATAACTTAATACACACATTTGACCGCTAGAACCACTAGACTACTACAAGATCATTCGAAGCGTTATTACCTTAAGGGTATTTTCAGCAACTCTCTAGAACACCACATTTCGCTAACACATACTTACCGGAAGCTTTGAATTCTTGCTTACGAGAGAAGGCTAGTTTCTGCCCAATGATTTCTCCCAAACGGGACATAACTAGAGGAAAAATAAATAATTTCAAGTCCTATGATTTCGAGCTCTATTATTTATTTAGTTGCGAGTTAATTTTATTTTTTTTGATTATTGGTAAACTTAAGACGACGAGTTTATTGGTTTTATTATTGGATTTTTTAAATTAAAGTTTAAGATTTTTTAAATAGCATCAAAATGTTTGTTCACGACAGTTTAAACGTTTTTCTTAAGTTGACTAATTTAAAAGACATTCCGATTAATACGTATTTTCAATTGTGATATTTATGTATATGATTATAATAATCATTATTAATAATATAACGATAATATACTTTATATCATTAACAAGCTATAATTGTAACATGATAATCAATAATGTCAAATGTTTATTGACACTTCATGACATAAATTTTTCCCTATCTTTTGTCAATATATAAAATGTATAACAACATTTTATCGGGTGTAGTATTAAAAAATAAATAAAACAATATTTTTATATTTATATATTAATAAAAATCTATTAAATACATAAATTAAAAACATCATCAAACAACAAACAAGATTTTACTCCATCTTTTACATAATTAAATCATTTGATTGATAACAATTAGTAAATAACTCTTAATGGTATACTCACGTAAACAGGTTTCGTTAGTTCTAGGTTCTTGTAGTATGAGCTCTAGGTCGGGTTCCGGTAAGGGCCAAACGGAGGCGAGCGCGCAGCCCGGCGCAGAGCGTCGCTCGGCGTCGCAGCAGACCCAGCGCCGCGCGGACCAGACCGCCGGGTGGTAGCGAGCGCGACGTGTGTTTGATACGCACACTGTATAAATCAACAAGGCTTCAAAAATTATCTTTATAATACTTGAACAAGTCTAGAAAAGGTTCTCGTGCCAACTTTCTTACCACGCTACTTAGGTAAGTCTTGGTAACTGCAGCGAAAGATTAGATTTATTTAAAATGGTCTCATTATTATGGACGACATTTGGTTAGACTACCTATTCCTGTATAAAATTATAAACAGCATCATAGACTGTCCTAAGCTCTTGTCTCTGTTACAAATCTCTGTATCAATCATATTACCAAGACCTAGTAGATTTTAAGTTGTAATGATATCGTCAAAATCAAACTTGGTAAGATCTTACAATAAAATTTCTATTGTTGCTCCAGTATATATTTAGTCGAATATTTTTACTAAATTTCGCAAGTGTCTTACAGACACATTTTGAAATTAATTGTACCTAAAATTAAATTCAATCTAATATTTAAAGTCATTTTTTGCTTAAATAAAGTTTTTTGTTCTCTCTTTAGTTCTTATAGATTAGAAAATAAAATTATCATTAAAATCGAAACGATTATTAAGTTTCTAAGCAAGTATAAATATTTTGGATCCGTCTTAAAAATTGGCCTTCCGCGAGGTCTGGTATTGGGTCAGTTTTTTTTTTTTATTTATATTAATGATCTACCATATTAAGTAAAGAATCTGAGTGAAATTGTACTCATTACTGACAAAATGTTAGGTATATCTTATATTAAGAGAAGCAGTCACAATTGTTGCGATGTAAACGCATTGTCGCAAATTTTTTTATGGTTTACGGTTAGTTTATTAGCAATACAAGCAGAAAACGTAAAAGAATAACGAATTTGTGCATTTTTCTTGTAGTATTTTAGAAACTCAATCAACAACTATTTTCATAAATCTTTAAAATTCAGTGGATCGTCCATTTATCATTTCTTTCCTACACAGTAAAAAATTAATACAATTAGCTTGTATCTTGTTACCTTCTTATAATTATCTTATGACATTAAGATAGGTCGGGCCAGTTACAATATCTCACCCTTCGATAATTAATTAACAATTATTATGCTAACATCATTATATATTTGCTGTAAAATTTTATACATTAGGCAGAATAATAATTTTTACTTTAAACATAGGGGACAAAGTATAAAATATAAAAACAAATTTTAAAATATGACTCCATAATTTGGTATAAAATCAGATTTGGGCTAAGGCAATTTAAAACTCAAACATTTTACATTTGTAAACGACATTTATATAAATAATAGCGTATTGAAACGAATGCTTTTTAATTTTCTTGCCAGTTGTTCTCAACAGAAAACTGTTTATCGAGCTGATGATAGCTTCTACTATAAATATATTTTAAAGGTATTCAAGTGACAAACTAGCAGACGGCCACAGGTGGCCAACAGAATGATAAATGGCCACTATTGCCCATGAACAACGCTAATAAAAGAGAGAGACGCTTTGCCGATTACCACGAATTGATGAGCAATGAAGAAAAGAAAGCTTCAGTTTCAGTTTTTCCTAAGGTTGACCCCAGATTCCACTAGATTCATTAAGCTACGGGTATCACTGAAAATTCATAATATTCAATGAACCAGTTAAATAGAAGTTAGGTGGCTATATAATGTACAATTCTGAAAATAAAATAGCAAAAGCCTTGAAAAATACGATGCACTATTTCCAATTTTGCACTTAATAATACATTTAGGCCAATTAAATTCGTATACATTACGATTAACATTGACCAACTAAATTAAACGGGCGATATTTATTAAATTCTTTGGTATATGCCAATTAACTTTTATATCTGCATCGCTTTATCTAGTATTCCTCTCCTACATCCAGAGGTTACTGGAAAATATCAAATTTTCTAAAGATAAGCAATCCTTTTGACACTATATTTCTTAACTACCAAATTTGTAAATAGTTTAAGTTACAAAAAATCTTAAATTTGATATAAACATCTTATGTAGTTAGTAAATATTGCAAAATGATTATAGCTCTACTCTACATAGAAAAATTTTAATGGAGCTTTAAAAGAAGTTAAAAGTAAAGTAATTTTAATTATTAACCAGCCTTTTAGTTTGTAACTACAACATATTTCTAACCTACTTAATAAAAATAAAAACGGTAAATTAAAAAAATAGAGATGTTTACAATTAATAATATTATACAACAGTAAAAGGATATTCCAAAAATTGTATCATAAAATAATAATAGCACACTCAAAACACTATTATCTAATGATAGGAAAAGATAAAAACAAAATAGTTATTTGCATGTCATTTTGGCCTACTTTAAACTTATCGTAACAATTATAATTATTGTTATTTTACATATATTATAAACTAGACGATCCCCTCTGGCTAGGCATGGGTCTAACAGACAGCGTTTAATACTGATATTTCTAAAAAAACGCTTTAAAGTTTAATTATGTTGTTACTAGATTGCAATATTAACCTATCTGTGTGACAAATTTCATTTAAATCCATTCAACATTGAGTAACAAATGTCAAAATCTACATACTTCCATATTTATAATATTAGTAAAAGGTAAGAACTAAGATAATTAAATATTAATTGTAAACTCACAAGGGCTGTTGCATTTGTTGTACATGTCAATACACTGGTTGTTGGTGCGCTCAAGCGACAACTGCGGTCTATTGCACGCAATGTTAGTTGTTACCAAACCGCAGTGTTATGACTGATAGAACATGGTGACATATTCGAAAGGGCTTATTGAAATCAAATTATATATCAAATTGCACTAAAATATTTTAAGACGATTTTAAAGGAGGAACAAATACAAGAAATTTCTTTCATCCCGACGCTAAAAGCGTAACATAAATTAGTTCTCTAGTTATCTAGTTGTTTCAAATCTGATTTGAGCTAGATAATTCTTAGAAACAATTTGTGAAGATCTGGTCAGTCGTTTTTAGTCTATTAACTCATTTCAAACTTCACAGCTGCGTTATCCCTGAGCTGATTTACTTATCCAAACATGCTTGTCGTATATTTCAAGTCAATAGATAATGATTTTTTAATTCCTTATACAATATTTATTTTCTCGCTTAGTGAGCCTCTTTGTCAGAAAAAGAGACTACTGCCCTAATTTCATGGTTGTAGTTTAGGATTGTAGTTTCGGCCCTGTGTTAATGAGTTCTTCAAGCTCCTTTTGTATACAGATAAATATAAACAAACATTACGTTACCACAAATAAAAGAAAGAATTAAAGTAATTTCATATGAACATACCAGTTCTGACTTGGTGAATCCAACTCAATCGTTCACTATGCTCCCGCGACACCAAGTACAGTGTGTAGTCAGTGCCCTGTTCCGTGTAGCCCACCTGT
Organism: Neptis clinioides; assembly: GCA_027564055.1. Classification (NCBI taxonomy): domain Eukaryota; kingdom Metazoa; phylum Arthropoda; class Insecta; order Lepidoptera; family Nymphalidae; genus Neptis; species Neptis clinioides. The sequence continues at coordinate 5,782 of JAOPUB010054957.1, forward strand.
GCACAGTCTGTATTATTTACGAATAGTAAGATTTCTATAAATACATGAGCAAAACTCAAAATTGTACCAATTTATAAGTATAAATTTCTTTCCATGTATAAATATATAACAATTTTTACATTTCGTTTATTTAATATTCAGTTCTAGAGAATTTGTTGTAGGGAATTTAGTTATGTTTTTTTTCATACAAATTACGATTTGTACTCTATTTAATATTTCTTCATTCCTAATAAAGCCTTATATACAAGAAAGAAATTAAATAAATATAAATATATACTTGTACTTCTTTGACATCTAACCGTTAAAATACAAAAATAAAAGACATTTAAATACAAAGGAATTCCACCGTAAAATAACGAGCCGAGTCCCCAAGTACAGTTACATTGACATAGGGTTGCTTCTTTCTACAACATATTCTGAACTTTAGAGTAGTCCGGTCAAATTAGACCAAAAAATAAAAGTAAGTGTACATAAAATTCCAACAAACTGAAAGTGCGTATCATTGTTTAAAACATAATTAAAAATAACGTTATAAAATTTCGAATCATTCCAATACCTGCAAAAAAAGATTTTCGAAATGCTTGTTGTAAATTTGTGTACCTTCAAATGTTTAGATCGACCGGAATAGAATTATAGAGACATTGTCTGTTACAAAATAAAAATAACTTTTTCGCCGCATTAAGTTTTGTTTGAATTATGCAGACTACACATAAGATAAAACTTCACAAGATTACTCAACGCATTAAAAGTATTCGATCGTTTGAAATTTCTTTATATCATGTTAATTTACTTAAAAATATATTTAATATAAAATTTGTTTACCCAATCTAACTGCAGGGGTCTCAATTTAAACGAAATAAAGCCTAAATTAAATAACTCTGCGCCAATTCACTGTGAAAACCGGGCCAATTTTCATCCAGTAGCTTATGTGTGAAAATTTAATAAAACGATTGTTTAGCTTCTATTGATCAAATAAAGACCCTATATTTTTAATTATAGTTTTCTTAATTATCTTCTACGTGCAGAGATCGATGAGTTATAATTTTTTAGTTTACAAAACCTATTTTTTAGGCAGATTCTGGCGTATTGCCAACCCTAAATAGACATGATATAACTGCGTACTCCGGAAATGACATAAAACAAAAAGAGTACGTAGTGACGAGCAGCTCTGTGAGTCAGTGTATTTAATGCGTTACCTGGAAGGAGTACCTATACGCAGGACTCTTCTCACTGTCGTCCAATATTTGCTTACTGAGCTCTCCTAGTTGTGCCTGCTCTACAGTATGAATAGCATCCGTTGGTATTCGTCCGCGCTCTTTACGCTTCTGAAACAAACATGTTACTTTTCAAAAAGAAAAAGGTCCGTTTTGTGTGATTCATCGTCTCATTCGAGTCACCTGTAAAATAACCGTTACATATTTAGGTGCCTTTAATTCTATCACTAATTTATTTTAATTCCATTATGGTTTTGCTATCATCAATCTATAAAATGAAAGCATAATAGGAAATTCTTAAAATCATGTGCTCCTAATAAGGAAAAGAAATTACAAGATTTATAAGGAATTATTAAGTGAATGTATGTCTTACACTAAGGGTTTGCACACAGAGCCAATGACTTAAAACCAGTTTCTCAATATCACTTCGTCACTTAACACATGAGACAACATGATATTGAAATATTATGTAATTTATACTGATATTATAAACTCGAAAGTAATTGGTTATGTCTGTCTTTTCATTTTTAAATATGACCGTTTTATTATTAAACCATTTGATCGATTTAAAAAAATGTTGTGTACAAATTCCTATAACAGACTTACAAGACAGAAGAAGCTATTGTTAAAAAATTAATGAATCTCTGAAGTGATGAAAGTTCTAGCCATTTTACAATTTTTATTATCTGCGTCTATTCTTTTCTATTTTCCTTATAGTTCTGTTCAAGTAGTACTGAACAGTACTACAATAAGAACACTCAAGTATTGCAAAATCGAAAAAATAAAAATAAAATTTGTAAAAAATGCAATATTTTGGGTCTTGGGTCTCCGATTGCCTAATTGTACAATACTATACATAAGATTGTAGAATACATTACTTTTCCTATCGAATTAGGCAATATCTTTGTCCCACTACATTTAATCATACCATTAGCAAAAGTATAAGAATTGTATAATAAACATTTTTTTGAATTATTAAAAAAATCATTACCATTATTTATTGCAAGTAATTTAACTATAATATTATGTCTCTAATTCTTCAATCTTCGAAAAGTTCGATATTATCTAGGATCTTCTACTGTGAGCGATCCAGCTTTATTAGATTATTGATCGATTTGCACTAAGTCTGGTCAAAAGGGGTGTATTATCTTCTCGTCCTAACGTCAGAAAATAAAGTAATAGCAACGTAACTCACGCACACTTGTATAATTTACATAATTATGCAACACAATATGCGTGTGCATTTATGTCGGTCGTTGCAGAGGGGCTTATCGCCTTGTAGTTGACTATGCAGGTCAATTTCATATAAAACAATTTTGTTTCTCCACCTAGTTATAGATACCGTTGAAACCAAAAATTGATGTCAAAAATCCAGCCAGTCTCAAAAGCTCGATTCACCGAAAACAATAAGACTTTCGAGTCTAATCACTCAAAATCTTAGATTTAGTAACTCGCCGATATTATAAATTTCTTTTCTTTATTATTTTTACTCGTTTTATTTAATTTTCCTATTTGTTTTAGCAGCAACGTAATATATAAATATGTCATCATTTTGAACTATTTTGGCAACGCGAAGTTTGCCCTCAATATTGATATCCACCCAGTTATGTTAATAACTGCCGTACCTCAACAGGTAATCAAACTTAACAGAATTTCCTATTGGGACGACGATCGCATCAATAACAGGAAGCTGCTCGGGATTCCGATTTCCACACGATAGCTCTATTTCGAAGTGGAAATTGATGCACAACAGACCAGATGAAACTCGATTAAAATAACTTTAACCGAATATATGAATATTAATTATTAGTTAAATAAGCCAAAATAACTCATTTATATATTCCTTAAAATTTAAATTCAATACCTTATTAATTTTATTCTTTACTTTAGAGATATTTTGTATAAAAATGTCTATTTTATTTTTTACTTTTTATATGAGATTTCGGTATTATGTGAACACCATTGTAATATAACAGTCTTTCTAGAAAGAACAATATTTGAGAGTCGGTTGAAATTCATTCGTTGTACGTCATTTTAAGATATTCGATTTTTAGTATAATTTAATATATAATATTTAAATATAAATAATGCAATCCTATTATGTCACTTTTCAATTCTATCTATTTTGAGATTACAAATAAGTGCCTACATACAGAAGTGCTCGTCTCCATTCATATGAGTTTTTTTATATTACATCCCAATTCAAAAAAACGATATATAGATAGATATAAGATAGGGTTCCGGAACTTAAAGAAAGTTCCATGTGCGTAGCGTATGCGGCACATACAATGTTTGACGATTCCACTTACTCGACAAGGAAAATAAAAGCATTAATGATGACTATGACGAAATGAAACAATCTTTCACCGAGACTGAAAATTACAAAAGCAGACAGTATGCGGCAAAAAAGGGAAATCAACATATAGTGGTTTTCCTTGATAAGAATGGTTGTAGCTGTCGGTGAGTAGGGAGCCTTTTACAAACAATTTGTGTGTCGCGAAGGGCTCTTAGTTTAACTGCTCACTGAGGGAGGGCACATAGGTACTTTGAATGAGGGTTGCGCGCCCTTTATTATCCCGAGTGATCGTGAAAGTGTTATGCGAGAATTAAATTATATCTGTGATTAAATAAATGAAAGATAACATATATAAAACTTTGTCCATTGATTATGTCTGATTGCCTTTCGAAATAAAAACTCTTTTAGATGTTGTCTCCCGCACTGAGCATAATAATACTTGACGTACGCATAGTAGTATATACTTCCTATCATATATTATGGAAAAATAAAATAAGTAAAATATTTTTATAAAAAAAGGAATTGTATTTTAATTAAGTCATATCAATACCAATAAATTAGACTGTCTGTTTATATTATTAAAATAACCGCTTTTTACTATACACTGGGATGTATAATACCGTATATACCAAAACAGCATTATATTTTTAAAGTTTTTGCCTGTCTGTTCCTTCCTCTGGCAACTGATGTTATAGGGAATAACTTAGACTACTTTTATTTTAAAATAATAGAAGGGAAGGGAAAATCTATGCTCATAAGATCTGGCAGAAGCTTAATAGTAATGCATGATTAAATATACGTGGTACATATAAATAAAATTTGAATGTCTGTTTGTAATATTAAAATAATCACTTTTTTACTAAGTATATTTGGATGTATACACGTGACATATACCAAATTATCTTTTTAATTTTTGTCTGCGTGTTTGTTCCGGCTGATCTCTGAAACGGCTGGACCGGTTTGAACGGGACTTTCACTAGCAGATGAAAATTTTATTATTATTTGGAAAAAAGTGTGCGATGCGAGTGTGGGTCAGCTAGTAACAAATATATACCTAGTAAGTTTCTATGTTCAAGATATTGCTAGAAAAATTCTAAAATACCATTAGTAATATTATGTGCTCTTATAATAAAATCGTAGACATGGCGTATCTGTACATTTAAGATTTTTGAATAAGATTTTTGAAAAAAAAGTAATGAAAGTCATGTGAGATAAGCTATACACACACACACACACACAAAAAAATAATAAGTTAATTGTTATATATGAATAAATAAAATTGCAAATAAGTTATTTTAAATAAATAAAGTTAATGAGCATCAAATAGCAAAGTGATTTGTGCCACGAAGTGCCTACACTCCGGTGTCTGAATAAGGATGAAAGCAATTAACTAATAGGTTTGAATCTTCGATATGTTACACACTTATCAACAACAATCTAAAATAAGAAATGAAATATATTCACAAGTAAAAATCAATTTAACTCTAAAATACTCGAGCCATTTTTGGACTCTATCAGTGAATGATTTTAGGTGGGTTCATTGAATATATGGATGTTTCAATGATGTCATTAAACGATTTTATACGGGTAATAAAGTTCTTTTAATATTGAATATGAATGAAAATAGAAAAAAATAAAATATCATTACCGATTAGCACTAGAGTGGAATGGGCGAGAGGCAGGCGGTGGTGGCGCGACGGCGGCGCGGCGTTGCAGGACTGCCGGGTGCCGGGCGCCGCTCCGAGCGGGAGACACGCCCTAATCGCGCATGCGTTTACTAGCCCTCCTTCCAAATATTTAAAACACTCTAGGGCTCCAAGACGCATCGCAAAATGTTCCACGAGATTTTAAAATTATACAACGTCTAAACTTTTTCAATAATTTTAACTCCTTATATTATTTGATGTGCTGAACTAATATTAATAATAAAAAATATTTCTCATTTATTTATTTTAAAAATATCCCACTAACTCAATAATTTACAATCTCTGCCGCTTCAAAGCTGGTTCAGCAGCAATTTGACGATTGATATCGTAAAATTATGTCGATTACATAAATCGTTATTAACTTTCGCCTATACTGCTTCGACCTAACCTTTTAAGGTCATATGATTATAATTATTAATAATTGTTTTAATTTCTTTTACTTATTTGGTATAATCTAAAATATATTTAAACTGTAATAAAATAATTTGAGTATCATAAAGCGAGAAAATTCACTAATGAAGGGCGTTGGATTCCCGTAGAGTCGCCGTTACCTTAGGTTACCGTCACATGCCTTAGGAGCTTGGATTATTTAGAATGTAAATATGCGCTCGCCGAGGTGAAGAAAAGAATTTTTTTTTTAAGTGACAAGTCAAGGCGATTAATGGGAAAGAAGTTGAATTACAAACGCATTATCACAAACTTTGGGCGCAATAAAATCAGCCCCTAATTTTTTAAACTAAGCGATGGTTAGGGTCTCAAGGTCATATAACAGGATGAATTAACGTTGTTTCTATTTAATGAATAGAAAAAAAAAATATTTGGACCATCATATTCACTAGCAAAAAGCTCCTCTCTGTTTAGGAATAATGTAAAAATCTTTATTGTATTTGTAACTTGAAAATAATATCTATATTGCTATTATTAAAGGCAAATAGATATTTTATTATTATCCAAACTCTTATAAAATATACTTAAACGAAATATATTATTTACATGCAACATACCTCAAAAATTCCTTCTACTATTCCTTTTAGCAGCATATAAAATATAAAGAAGAAGTGAATTGTTTATTAGTAATCATTAAGTATGACCTTGATTGCTCATAAATCATAATGAGGGCCTTTTTAGAGGAGCGCGGGGGGCACAGCAGTCCTCATTATTTTTTTTCGCCCATGAATATTTTTTTGTAATCAAGCTATGAATATAAAGAATAATAATCTTACTACAATTTTTTTGATGTTTCAACTTAACATCAGCCTCAGAAAAAACATATATATATTTTTTATATTTATGGTATTTTAAATTAAATACTCTTGAAATGAGTTATTAATAAATGATTTTTTTTTTAATATTTATGAATCTATTAATATTTCAGTAGGTATAGAGAATACATTGCTGGTAAGTAGTAGAGTATAGAAATTGAATATCTAGCAAGACTATATGACCTTTAGAACTCAGATAATCGTATACTCTATTGTATTGTATTGTAGTATATTGTATTGTATAAGGAATTGAATGCGGCTGCGAGCCATTGAGAATTATGGAGGACCAAAACTTGATACGTAACTTAGCTAGACAATGCCTTCTAGTTGGAATTTCTCTTTACTATTTCTTGTTTGCCTATCTCTTAGAACTAGCTACTGGTCTATAATAATAAATCAATGAATACTATATTTATATTTAAGCTAGAGAATCGCCCTATCCTCTCATGTATTTAGTTATGTAAATCTATACTAATATTTTAAAGCTGAAGAGTCTGTTTGTGCGAACGCGCTAATCTCAGAACCTACTGATTCGAATTCTAAAAAATTCTTTTTTTGCTGGATAGTCCATTTTATCATAAAGCCTATAGGCTATAAAACATCAAGCTACGGCCCATAGGACTGGACCATCATGCGAATAAAGTTGCGCGGATCGGCTAGTTTAATCATAAATGTAGAGTTCATCGATTAATAAATTTTTCATTTTCACTTCAAGATTTTTTTATAATAGTTATAGATACGATAATAATTGTTTTAGTTATTAATAAGGATATTATACATTATATAAGAAAAAAAACAAATATCTCAATTACTTATGTTACTGTAATTTCAAGCATCTCACAAGTCATAACTAGAAAACTATCAAAAGTCGTGGAACGTATATGAAGGTGATTTGGATAGCCCAGGTACTGCTATACTACACATACACTATGTACTATTTTATCTATAATTTATCTATTCGTGTATGTGTATTTAGTCTATTATTAGTTTATTGTATATTTATTAGTATATAAATAATATAGATATTTATGATGTTTATAGTATTTGTGTATTTAGATTTATGTATTTGAATGTAATTATTTGTATGTAGTTTATGGTTGCACCACCCTTATACCTTATCTAGTTTTGTCTTGTCTGGAAGAGATGGCTAATAAGGCACAAGACCGCCTTTTGTTAACCTTTTTTCTTGTAATAATCACAATTATCTCGTAAATCTTTGGTGTACAATAAAGAGTATAAATAAATAACTAAATAGAAGTATTTATTTATTTAGTATATTTTTGAGGGTGAAAGGTTTTGTAAAACATTGGTATTAGTTACACCAGTCTTCTTTCTTTAAAATCCGTTTAGTAGTGTATGCCTAAAAAAATCCTATTACTGTTGCGGTTATTAATCTTAAAATTTAGTAAATATTTTGTGTGATCATGAACCAAATATTCGTAACCACTTGAGTATATTAAGTGGCTTATTAAATCGAATGCAAAATGTTTGTGGCATTGTCTGCCAGTGAAACTAGTCGTAGGCATCGAATACATATTTGATGCGCCATACTTTACTAACCTTTACACTGAAAGCTGTTCTGCATCGGTTACCTTATTTGTTATATTTAAACTGTTAATATTAATATACGTGTACCTTTACTGGCTAATGACCCGGACTTCTTTACCTATTCTTCCTCTATTAGTGTTAGTTCCACTGAAACCGGTGCGGTGCATTCTTTTCTACACTCTCTTACTGAATGTGTACCCTTTACCTAGTTTAGGTCCTATTTAACATAAGCAAACATATTAAACTAATTCATAAAGGTATTTCTGTACAGAGAACCACGTGTGCAATTTTTTTATATCATTTTATTAAATATAATTTTGGCTTAAGTTCGTTCCTCGTGATATTTTTTATCGATTAATTGAAAAAACTTCGCTCCATAGTTATTCCATTGAATTATTACTTTTTAGAGGACACAATTTTATTTTTGGGACACGGAGGGTCAATGGAAGCTTAACCTCAAGTTTTGGTTGCCTCCCTTCTCCCCCGGTCTTTAGCGATAACTCGAAAACTGTGCGTCATACAAATAAATCGTAAAGACAGAATTTGTAGCAAAAAAAGTCTTTCTTGCTCTTTAACTATTTTTTTATACATTTTACAATACCAGTCAGCTCATGAAAATCTGGTCAAAACGATGTTTAACTAAGTTTTCCAACCCCACAAACTTGGGATTAAGCTTCTACCCACAACTTTACACATGTTCCAAAAAGTAAAATTGCTTCCTATACGCAATATTAGGTATTAATTTGCAACATATCAATGGATAATTCTTCTATTTCAATCACTTTATTTTATACAAACCAGAGTTGACTTGTTCAGAAGTTATGCGCATACAAACATAGAGGTGATTAATTTCTATAGATTATTGTAATAATATAAAGATTAATATAATAATTAATACGTTTTTATTAGAGCCTAATA
>JAOPUB010055468.1:0-14687 GCA_027564055.1 Neptis clinioides
CAAGGTATGTGAACATAAAGCGTCCTCATGTAGTCGGTGAGTACAATCGCCACATGGGTGGCGTAGATCTCCTCGACGGCATCATAGGTATATACAAAATACGTTTGAGAAGCAAACGATGGCCCATGCGACTGCTTTATCTTTATTTGGATCTCACCGTGACCAGTGCGTGGATACTTTACAAAAGGGTTCGTAGATACAAAAGCCTTGATTTAGGCCGCTTATCGTCAGCAGATTTCCGTCAGGAGGTTGCTGTGACCCTTTGCAAATTGGACGTAAAGTCTACTTCATCTAATCGGCAGACACTTGAGAGCGAGATTCAAGCTAAAAAGCATAAAGGGCCTGCTCAGTATGTACCTCCGAAAGCAGACCAAATCGGACACTGGCCACAATGGTCACGTGGAAACACGTGTCTTTTATTCTTTGTTAATCGTCTCGAATCCAGAAAATAAAAAAAATCAGAGTTATTGAATGATAGAGGGTTAAGACTTATTTCACAGAGCATTTTATTTCACCATATAATTATTTACTATATAGCTGTCAACTTTCCACCTTTAATTTATTTACGTGCAAATAAACTATGTAATCTGTTATCGACTTTGTTTAATTCGCCGCGTCGTCCTAGTCACGCGTCAAGTTCTGCACTTTATATCACACTACAGACATTACCATACTGGTGAGCCCTTTTGTGAACATGAGTGACAGTAGCGATAGTGCAAAATCTTGCATCTCGCAGCCACAGGATGCAAAAAATGTGGCCAACCACGTCCTATGAAACACGCTCCCTCTGTTTCTCGGGAACGACAACTACCATGCAGGTTTGAAGCTTCCGCCATTTTGGCCCGACGAGCTGGAGCTTTGTTTCGTAAAAGTAGAAGCAGTTTTCGAAACGGCACGTGTCACGAGCGACACATCCAAATTTAACCACATCTTCGTAAGTCTAGATCAGATACATACTAAAGAAATTAGAGATAGAGAGAGACATTTCACCTCCAGCTTCCGACAGATATGAGAAACTAAAATTTGAACTAGTCAGGCACCTATCCGCGTCGAGAACGACGTGTGACGCAGCTGTTAATGCAGGAGGAACCAGGGGATAGAAAACCTTCCCAATTTCTTCTACACCTACAGAGCCTTGCAGGCATGATGTCCACGATGATTTTCTTAGCACGATTTGGCGCAATTGTTTACCCTCAATATTCAGATACTTCTGGCATCACAACCACATGCGTCTCTCGAACTCCCAGCTGACTTGGCTGACAGAGTTCAAGATACAGCGTCACCGTCTCATAACGAGGTGGAGGCAGCAGCACCTGGACCCAGCTTGCAGTCGATGGCCAGTGAGATCGCCGAGTTGAGGAGGATGGTTAAAGACCTTACCATTAAACTAAATAGAAGAGAACACCAACGAAATCGAAGTCGATCAACGAGTTTCCCGAGTTCACTCGACCCTCAAGTACACCCCACAATCCCACATTACTTAATCACCACACACCACAAGTCCGCGGAACCACGCGTCAACTTCTGCTCTTTATTTCACACTACTGACATTAACCATATATTTGAAGTTATTTCAGAATTATATTTATATAATCATAATTATTTGTATTCAAACTAAATTACAACTTTTTCAAAAGGACATTGAAAATAAAACGTTTTGTCATTTTCTTCGAATTAAAAAAAAATTCTAATATCAAACTAGAAAAACTCAACAAGTATATAAATAAGCTAAAAGGAATATTGACGTATTGACGTAATACCAAAATAGATTTTTTTCTGAATTTGTCTGAAATTAACATTATTCAAATTGTACAGTGTCGGTATACCTTTGGTACGATAGATTAGAGTCAGTCACGCTGTTGCTTTCGCGTAGAGAGGTGAGGATATTTATAAAATTATGATTCAAATATAAAATCCAGTTACATGTACAGGTAGACTACGAACATTTTAGGAGCAAAATGGGTAATTTTGCTTCTAAAGGTCTCTCTGGATACATGTGGCTGATCTTGTATTACAAGATTGGGCATTGGCATAACAAATGAAATATATTTATAATGCATAAATAATTATATTTAAAACATTGATAATAATTCCATAGACTAGTATAAAAATAGCCAAAGCTTAGCACTGAGCAATAATTTTTGTGACTTGAATAAATATATAAAATATGTACTATCAGTTATACTTTTTAAAACGTAAACATTATAAAAATTCTCTTAATACTAATGCACTCTGTGCTACGTGGTAAGCTCAGTTGCCTAATTACCTATAGATTATGAGTAAATTGCTTAGGCGTAACATTATCACTGTTATTTTTGTATCTAATCTCCTTTATAGTTAATTGTTTTCCTTGATGAATCCTTTGTAAATGGCTTCGCATATCGTAAGACCTAGAAAAGGATCTGTGACAAACTGGACATTGAGTTTTGCCTGCGTGAGAGTCTTTGTGCAGTGTTAGAGATGTAGGATGCTTGAAGCCCTTCGGACATAGTTGACATCTAAATTTTGCCAGGTCGGATTCTGTGAAAATATATAACAAATTAGAATCTATTGTAACATATACACCTTTATCATTTTACAGAGCTAGTACAATTATATGCTCTGCAATATCTAAGCAATATAAATTATAATGAGATGTCTGTATATATACATGCTCATAATTTTAGAATGACTGCAACAAATTAGTTAATTTTTTTTTATTATTTATTATAGTTTGTTTAAATGAAAATTTAAAATTTTTATATTCTGGTGAGTGAGAGTAAGTTAGTGTATGAATAAATGTACAAATAGGTGAATAAGTGGGAGTAAGTAGCTAGGAAAGAGAGTTATCGAATGAGTGTGGAGAAACCAGGAAAGTGAATTATTAATTTATAACTCCGCAGTCTCAGCAAGGAGAGAAAGGGTTGGTTAGTATAATAGTAGTTTAAAAAAAAACTATCAATAATTCTATAGAAAATAGCAAAAATATTTTTTAAATTTTATTCAAATCTGGCTTATTAAATCACAATTAATTTGCATAATATTCAACCAACCTGTACTTTTATCAGATAAGTCTTCACCTGTTGCATTTTGTGGATCAACTTGCATTTCATCAAGATTAGGAGTGACCTGTTTTATCTTTACATTTACAGTTTCTGGCTTAGATGTCTCTGCCTGGGGTTCATTCACTTGATTTTCAGGTTCCTGTAGCACAATTAAAGTCTCTTGTGGAATATTTTCATCTCTGCTAATAGGTAATGTGGCTAAATTCATAGGTTCATCATTAGAAACAGGCACTGGTAGGTCATTTGGTCTAGTCTTGGAACTTAGATCTAAGGAATTATTTTCACTAATTCTCAACTGAGCCTTAGAAGACTCCTCCTCTAAGTTATCAGTCAATCCCTTAACTTCTAAAAGCTCGGCAGTAATCAAAAAGGATTCCAATTGTTCCTGAAATATATTCACTTCACCGTGATACATGAAGTTGATAATGGCATTGAGATCGTCGAATTTGAAGTTTCTAAAAATGATAACTGGATGCTGACAAGGATTTTCTTTGAAGATCTGTTTGAAGTAACTGCTGCAGGCAGAAAGTAACATTTTGTGAGCTCGAATTTTACCACCATCACAACATAAGGTCACATCCACTAAATCATTCTCGAACCTTAACGTGTTGAATGCTTCTGTTACGTGAGTAACGTAGTTATTCCAGCGTAATGAGAACTGTGGTGCGGTATTCATTATTTAACAATTTACATTGAGCTAAAAGATTAATAATTATCAAATTTCTATAGATAACAACATGTTTCATTATTTCCTGATGATTCCACAGATGGTGAATGGTCAATGGTATCGTTAATTATAAATATAAATATTCGTTGTTCTGTGACAAATCTCTCTGGTTATTCACCTACCTACTTGTCTATTTCTAATGTTTTGAGTGTCTTATTAACCTGTTCTTCCTTTAATTTTTACGGAATGTACACTTTCTTAAGGATCTATCAATCTTGTCTTTATTATTTATAAAAATGTTATATGATTTGTTCAATAGCTTACTTTAAAAAAATTACATCTGAACTTTTATGACATATCAATCTACCCGCTTAGAAGCCCATAATAGGGACTTCTGCGTATTCAAGGTCAAACCTATAAATGTAACTTTCTGTAATTCCAATATTATATATATTATAATACATTTAAATATCATTTTATTTTTATTCTGTTTGTTCCAGTTAATTTCTAAAACGGCTGGATCGATTTAACGGGACTTCCACTGGCAGATAATAAATGTTCTAAGGAGTAATTTAGGCTTCTAAACAAGACTATAATAAGGCTAGGTCAAAACTATATAAAATAGAAAATAGTATTTTCAGACAGTCTAAGTCGAGACACAACAACCGATTTGCAATGATATTGATTTAAAGTTCGAACTTTTAAACTTGCTCGATTCTTCGATATTTGACGTTGATTTTGGTGTCACTCTTTCTATTCAATCAGAGATATCCAATTTTTCGAAAACCATTACCCTACTTAGATTATTTATTATTTACGAGTGCATTGATATAACTAAACTTATTGAAATAATAACTTTACAGTTACAATCGTTGAATATTAAATCGAATGTTGAGTCTTCTGGAATACAAAATCGAATCAGAATTAATATCGTACTAGACTTAGAAACAGATTTTTGCGATTCATCGATAATTGACACATTTGTATATCTCCGCCTCATCCCTAGTGTTCGTTCATCAAATTTTAGATTTTCAAGTTGTGCCTTTTCTTTTTAGAGATCATTTAACATAATGGATATCAAACAACTTGTTTGTAAAGATCAGAGTATAAAAATAGTTCCATCAATTGAGGAATCTTTAAAGTTAATAGGTCTGAATGTAGATCTCGATGAGAGGACATTATTATGGCTTACCCAACTTAAAGTGAAGTGGAAAACATGGAAGAAAAGTTCTGCTACAGATCAACATTTTGAAATGTTATTTCAGTTTACACCTGATCCGTTCAGAGTTGTGTTGGTTTGTATTGTAAAGTGTGAAGAGTTCAAGGACTGCAAGCCTAAAACATTACCATATTACATATTAGAAGCCCTAACTCAGTGGAGTCTAAATACTGCTGTGCTACCAGAGGAATCATTAAAGCTACCCGCATTTCAAATTGCAATTACGCAAAGAAATCGAAGCTTTTTAAATTTAGTCATTAAGACTTATAAAGTTTTCACAATTAGGGAAGCAGTAGTACCCATTGTTAGAAATATGGTAAAAAATGATAATTGCAAACAAGCTGCTCAAATTGTTGCAACAATGGAATTATTTGATGAAATACCAGTGGAGGATTTACTTTTCCCATTGATTTTACAAGACAAAGGCACTGTTATTGATGAGTACCTGACTGAGTGTCCTGACCAAGTGAAACCTTTATTATCATTTCTAGATAAGTTACTGGATAAAAGTTTTAATTTAAAAGATTATGCACAGAAGTATATAGATGAAAATCAATTATGTAATGTTAAGTATGACAAGATTCATTATAAACCTCTTGGCAAATTAGTTGCTCGTTTGTGTAACAAATTCAATGTTCCCATAGAATCATGCACAAACCTTAGCAGGAATCGCACCACTGGAGGACTGAAGTATTTGATTTATCAGAAGTATGTGGAGCATAATGTGAGCTCGTCTGTATGGGATGACTTAGTTAAAGATTCTCTGAGACAAACTTCAGGATGTGCTGAAATATTTATTGATATGTTAGTAGACTATGATACACAAGAAGCTCTTAAATGGGCAAATTATTTTAAAATATCAGAAGATGATTTACCATTAGCTTTAAAAAATTTATCCATACAAGAAATAGATACAGCAGAAGATAGTTGTGTGGAGGATAATAATACTAATCAAAATTATTACAAATTACCTTTATCTGAAAATAACATAATTATGATTGATACAGGAGAAAAGTTTTATGATCTTGTGTCTACTTTGTTAAATTATAGTATTATAAGTATTGATTGTGAGTGGAAACCTTCCTTTGGTGCCACACAATCTCAAGTTGCTCTCATACAAATTGCTACTTTTAAAAATGTTTATTTAATTGACACATTGATATTAAATGATAAGCAATATTCAAGTTTTTGGTATAGATTTAATAAATCGCTGTTAGATAATGCAGAAATAATTAAATTAGGCTTTGGACTTGAACAAGATTTAAGAGAAATAAAGATTTCAGTAAATGGTTTAGGTGGAATTAAAATTAAGGGTGAAGGTTTACTAGATTTAAGCTTACTGTGGAAAAGTCTGATCAACTCTGGACTATCGTTGCCCAGTGACAGTGAAGGTAATGGTAATAGTTTAAGTTCATTAGTACAGGCTTGTTTTGGGGCACCACTAGAAAAGTCTGAGCAGTGTTCTAATTGGGAATTAAGACCGTTAAGAAAAACTCAGATCAAATATGCAGCTCTGGATGCATTTGTTCTGTTAGAAATTTATAATTACCTACAAAAGCTTTGCACTATTCAACAAATTGATTTTGAAGAAATTTGCAATGACATTATGATAGAAAAAAAATTAAAAAGTTCAAAGAAAACCAAAGTTGCGGACAGGATACAAGCATCAACACAGGCATTAAATTTAAAAACTGATAATGATTTCAAAATCCTTGTAGAACATAGCTTGTCACACTTAATACCATATTTTCGGTTCTGCGGTATTGACACAACTGTTGCATCACCTACAATACGGTGGCATGATGTGATTAACTTGGCAATAGGGGAAAATCGTATTATTTTAACAGGAAAATTAAAACTTTCTCCAAGTGCTACTTTTCCACAAAGTTTTATTCTAGATATAGGTAAAGGCAGTATTAAAGAACAGTTTGTGAGAACATTATCAAATTTTAAAATACCTGTCCCAGAAAGTGAACTTTTAAGTAGATGTTTACAATGTAATACAAAAGACCTTAGACAGTTGTCACACAATGAAGTTCAAGAAATTTGTAGTAGGCATCAAAAATGTAGTAATACTAAAACAAATATACAATATGTTTGTGAAAATGAAGAAGAAGAATATTATGATAACTTTCTCAGTGATTCAGACGGTGATGATGTGTATTTATACAAACCTGTTAATGAAGCTAGCCAAAACCAATGTATGACAAATAAAGGTGCTGTAATTGTTATAAGTGACATTAACAAATTATCAAGTTCACAGAACATAGCTATTCTATGTGAAACCTGTGGAAAAGTATATTGGGATGGAGATCCTTTGATTTTAGAAGTAAGAGAAGTAGTCTCATCATTTGCAAATCTCAGTTCTTAATACAACATTAATGGTACAAAATAGTGTAGTTAGTAATAAAAAGAATTAAGTTGTTCTTTATTTTTTATTTACAAGCATATATACATAGTGTTACGAACATTGTACAGTGAGAAAAAGTCTCTTGCAAGAAATGGTCCATTATTGTTTGTCATTTAATTGAAAATTTCAACATTAAAATTTAAACGAGTATGAAAAGACTGAAATTAGCATTGATTACCATTTTCATGAAATTTATACTGATAACATCTGTACAAAATTATCAAATTAAACTGTGGTGCAGTACTAGGCAGCTGTAGTTTATTGGTTAAGGCATAGATTTCACGATTGTGAGGTCATGGAAGCAAAAAGCTTTCCGAGGGTTGCCATTCTTCTAAATTTCTTTTTTGTTTAGCAGAATGTAACAGATTTTTTTATAGAATACCAAAATTTAATTTTATTCAACATAGCAACCTATAAAAAATACTAGATTAGATTGAGTTACAAACTTACTACTTTTCTTGTTCATAAGTGATTAAATGTTGTTACTTTTGTATAAGAAATATTGGTTAAATTTACTATAATTAATTGTTATTTTAGTTTAAGAAAATTGATAAATTTAGTTCTAGTATAATCAATATACCTTTTCAAAGTTGTTTATGTTTTGGTTATTCAGAAGTAATTAATTGATCTGTGATACCTTATTTAAATTTTTATGATTTGAGCATATTTTTTTATAATTTGTTTTATATTCATAGCTTACAAACTAGTTTGATTGTGACAATTTGAGCAAATTAAATATTATTTGTAACATTTTAGGCTCAATTTTTTTACTTTCAATTGTGTATTTTAAGTTTAAAGTTTCTTGATATATACATGGTATCCTAAAGTTCTAATTTAATTTTGTAAAAGATACTTCACTGGTTGTTTTAAAATATTAAAAAAAAGATTTAAAATGCCTGCCTATTGTTCTTTTATAGTTTTTAACAGCAGTAATTCTGTCACTGTCTATGTTAAAGCTTGACTAAAATAGATAAGGCAGAAGGGTGTATTGTGCTCATGGATTCTTTTCTCTCTCTCTCTCTCTGTTATCCAAAGTGGTTGTTCAGTGCTACAGTTGAACTATTCTGCCAAAGATATGTCAAAAAAATGAAAAATGCAGAACAGTGCTCAAAATATTGTTTAATCCAACCTCTTTAGGAGATGTATTTCGGTCCTCTTGTCATACCAATCTATATATCCATATTGAAAGTTCACTTGGTTGTCAAAACAATTGAACATAAATAATTATTAAGTTTGTTAATGTCAATACAAAACAGTTTAAAATAATAATTACTTACAATTTAGGTTGAAATTACTTATGTTCTTGTAAAACGAATGCCCTGATTATTAGACTATATATATTATTCATCATATAATGAATGCCAAAAAAGGTTCACTTAGAAATATATAGATCTGATAGTTTACATAACTTAGAAATAATTAAATAGAATATTATATTTATAATATTATATCATATTTTCATAAATTTGTGCAATACATAACCTTGGCCAATAAATAAAAGTTGTTAGCATTAAATGTGATTAAAACATAACATTTAAATTTTTGTTTTTTTCTCTGAACAAATCAACTTCCTTAGATGTCAAGTCTAGATTATCTTTTAGATTTAATTTATCCAATTCCAAGGCAGGAAAATCTTTTAGTGTTGTTAGTTTATTGTTGGATAAGTTGAGGTCCTGAAATGAAAGATCAATATTATATTTAATCCAAAAACTAAACACAATATCAGCACTATTTAACTTGATGCGAGACAAAATGTAAACAATAAGTTATTATTGAAATATTCATAGATATCAGTTAAATTATTCTAAAAGCCAAGCACAAATTAAATATCGAATTTTTATCCAAATAGAACCAAGATGAATACACAATTATAGTACTTTTTCTTTTCTTGATCTTTTTTTACAAGTCTCGCATATCACGACTATTTAAAGCAATTGCTCAATTTCATCAATCGTTCGTATTTTTTTAGCAATGCACAATTTTCATATTCATTTTAAAAGTATTGTAATTTATCTCTATTAATATTATAAAGCTGAAGTTTGTTTGTTTGAACGCGCTAATCTTAGGAACAACTGGTTTGATTTGAAAAATTCTTTTTGAGTTGGATAGTCCATTTATCGAGGTAGGTTATAAAACATCACGCAACAACAAATTCGAGGTTCGGCTAGCTACCAAACCTCGAATTTGTTCGTTTTTTTTTTTAACAATGCAAAATTTTTATATTAACACTAAAAGTATTGTTATTTATCTTATTTAATTTCTTTTTGTACATTTTATCTATATTTAAAATAGATTATAACATTTTTAAGTGTAAATCAATTTAAAAGTCTAATTTATAGAAAAGATAAAAAAGTCAAAATTACCTTACAATGTTGCAATTTTATTAATGCTGGTAACATTTTTGATGTCAACTCTTGGTTTGATAAATCAACAACTTTACAGAAGCTGTAATATTGTAAATGAGGTAGACTGGTAATTTTTTCACTAATTTCTATTTTAAATTCTAGACTATTGCTTTTGTAATCAGACATTAATTGTTTTTCAATACTCCACTTGGAAATTAAATCATTATAGTATCCAGTTCTTTGAGAATCTAACTGCTTCAGTAATTGTAGATTATCTTTTACTTCTGCGTGGTGTAGGTTTGGATCAATACAATGTAAGAAGACAGTAGTTGTAAGTAATGTCCCTAAAACAAAATTTTTTTATTGTTCAATGGTAACTGAGCTCATAAAAGTCAACAAAAGATGGTTTTTTAAAACTTAAGATATTTTTAAGTCGAAATTAATAAGTCAGTTCTTCTGTGTTGTATGCTTTAAAAGTACAATAAGGAGAGGCTCGGGGCAAATATAATTGCGTCTTCAATGGATGGAAAAATTGACATTGTAGTTTATTGGGTATAAATAAAAAATGGGGTCATTTGGAATCTATCATTTTACTACATGGATGTGGTTAAGTATAAATACATTGAATGCGATTTAATAGCTAGTTTAACATGGTTAAATAAATTTTATTTACTATAAGCAAAAAATTACACTCACATCTATTATCTGGTTCCAAAGCCATCAACTGCCGACATGAGTCAAGTTGTTCGTTTAATTCCTCAACAACTGGCTGAGAATAGTGATTTTGAAAATTTATCAGATTCTTTCCTACATACACAGACGGTTCAATTTGCTTACAGACTATAACTTCTTTTTCATTGTTTTGTATATGTTCAACCTGAAAACATTACATAAACACAGTCTAAGTTAAGGTAACCATAATGCTTAAAAACCAATAAAACAAGTATTGAACAGAAGAGCAATGAAATTTATATTGTAACTTAACCCAAAGCACTGATAGCACCACTGAAGAAAAATAATATTATGTTTTTGAGATATTCTTGGTCAATAAAAAAGAACTATTCTTCTATGGATTGTAGATTAGATAGAACTATTCTTCTATGAATTGAAAATTGTAGATTTTTTTTTAGTTTTCCCGTTTTTTTAAATAAAATAATAGTAAAATTTCTCTACGTATCTGCGCACTTTTTCATTACATATCTGCATTACTGTGGGTTAACTGGAAGAAAATGCCTTAAGGCATTAAGTTATAAATAAATAATTTAAAAAAAAGTTCAATTATTTCACTTGAGATGCAATTTAAGCTTAAGATTTGAATTTGACTATAAATTTAAATAACAAATTTGTCGCGAGTTTTAATTGTACTAAATTTGGCAATAGTTATTGAGTTACAGACTTACGAGGAGGTCAAAAGTTGCTGGAAAAAGTTCTTGTCAGTGAACATGGTGTACGCTGCACATAGATATAATACCTATAGACTCCGCATTCAGAGCTGAAATAACACAACTAATATGAAACAGCACTTGTAAAGACTATCTCAGTATCGACCAGTTATTAGACCTGTGCGGATGCGTCCTCATCAGCTTTTCATTCACGGTGACAATTTAGTTTTCAAAGAAAAATATTGATTGCTTCAGTCTAGCACAGGTCTAGTTATAATGGATATTAACCGTAAGTGGCGAACTATACGCTCGGTTATGTCTCTTTGGGAAAGTCTCTTTCACTAATTAGATCATTTTATATTTACATAATTTCCCTCAACAATCACCGATTATTATTAAATACATAGATTGATTGTAATCTACAAACGTTACCGAACGATATCTAAAAAGATTAGATTGCATTTTTATGTTTGTAACAATTACCTACTAGACTCGAAACGGTTGAACTCGTGCTACTAAACTCGAGTCAGTTGGACTTGCACTACTAGACTCGACTCAGTTAAACTCGCGCTACTAGACTCGACACAGTTGGACTCTCCCTACTAAACTCGACTCAGTTGGACTCACGCTATTAGACTCATCTCAGTTGGACTCGCGCTACTAGAGTCGACTCAGGACTCACGCTAGTAGAATAGACTTCGAAGATTCGAATACGACAGCGATTCTTCCTGACTCGTGTGCAGCGAAATTGAAATATATTGGTATTTTAATACGTGAGTCCACAAGCAGGAATCGATTCTGACTCGAGTCCACCCGTACTCGGCACATACCCTCAAGATCTTTGCATTATCCCGGAATAAAAACTAACCTATGTATTATTCCAGGATAATGTATCTCTATGAGAAATTTCTTTGCATTTCGTTTAGCCGTTTTTGTGTAAATTAGTAACAAACAAACAAACTGCTACTTACTAATATTATAATTAAGATTAACATAGGACTTGGGCTAATTTTATCCCGGAAAAATATGAGTTCCTACGGGATATTAATAATATTGCCGAATATTTTTATTTACAACAACAATAAATTAAACATTTTTTTTTGAAAAATATAAATAATATACGTGACAAATACACCCTAGCGAAACCGGGGCGGGTAGTCTAGTTAAATATTATTTCGAAAAACCACGAATTTAAATACAAAACGTATAACGTTTGCGGTCTTATATTTAAAAACTAAAAACATTTACACGGATTTTTGTCGCGTGCTGATTGTTAACAAGTTGCGGTTTTTATATCAGTTGCGGTGAATAACCACAGTGTAGTCCTTACCTTAGTAGAACAAATATCTTTACAAAGAAATATTTTAAATATTCCTCGTTTCATAGTATAAATATCTGCGTTTTCTACAGCGCCATCTTGTAGTGAAGTCAATGAATGAAATGATATTAATTGAAAGAGTACTCAAGTAAATTATGATTTATGAACCTGAAATTTAGTCACCAAGCACAAGCCCCAAGTAGTATCTGAGTTCCTGCCATATAGAAAAAAAACTTAGCTTTGATGTCAAAAATCAGTTTACCAACTGCAAAAATAGATCATACGTATGCTGAAATATATTTTATGATTGCACGATCAAGATATACATGGATACAGCAGTTCAGGCTGCATCTTTTGATTGCATGATCGCAAAGAAATCAAAACTCATTGGATACTTTATGTTAACAAACAACCTTGAAATGTGTTTTAGCACACGGTTCAGGCTGTATCTTTTGATTGATTTCATTTAAATAGTTCGGAAATTACTGATTTTTGGTTGTTTACTCGATCATACAAAAGCGGCACACAGATAATTTATAACCTCGATTAACGCATAAGCTACTTTTCATCCCGAAAAAATTCATGGTTCCTGCAGGACAATAACATATTGATTATGTATAATCGAAATTAAATTTATTTTGATACATTATGATAAATATAATGACATAACTATAGGAAAACAAAGTCCAAGGTACATCTAACACACAGATAACGTCCGACCCTTTGACATTACGTTATCTGTTTTCAAAATGCTCACAAACGATTACATTATCTATTTTTCGAAGCCGAAAACAATTTTTAACCAATAACGAGACTGATATCGCTATCTCATAGTTGAAAGTGCTTACATTGCTACTGATAAGTTAATCTTACAGTTCACCGACTCACGCTTGGCCTTTGGATTTAAACGAAGCTTATGCTTAATGGAAAGTGTGAAGCTAGCTACTCAGGACTAGATACTACAGATACGCTTGTTTCTCTTTAATCTCTAAACTACTGATCAGATTTTAATAAAACTTAGTAGTTATATAGATTATACTTAGGAATAACGTATATTGTTTAAATTAGCCTAAATACTAATAATAATCGTTTTCAAATGTTAAGTAGTTAGATAAATTCTCACTGGGGATAGGAAACCTCCCTGAGGAAAACCTAAGTGAAATTTGTATACAACGCTAAAACCACTGCACTGAATTTGATGAAATTTTATACAGTGATAGGCTAGAGCTTGGGATAGGATAAAGGCTTAGTTTCATCGTAAATAAAATTTTTGAAGGGTTTGTAATAGGAGATGAAGTCTGTCGCAAGCTTTGGCATAGTTTATATACGATGTAATATAAAAACTTTAATAAAAGAATTCTTTAGCTGACTCGAGTAATTTAAAGAATTTCTGTGACTGACACATAATGGGGGATATAGTCAGGATCTGAGTATGTCAACCGATTGAATGTGACACTTGAATGGAGTAGACCCACCGCTTACGCGTCGAATTTTAAATTTTTTTAATTGCCAATCAGCTTGTCAATATGTTAACACGTAACCTGCTAACTAGGTATTTAAAATAATTCATAAATGAAAAAAAATACCTACATTCTACTAACACAAGCTTAATCAGATCCGCCATATTGGATTCAAAGATAATTTTTCGAACTTTTTACAACAAACTTTTTCATTTGATACCAAAATAATGGGTTTGTACAAGAAATGTTTAATCCGCCATCTTGGATCGTCCAATTCATATTTTTCATAGCGAACCCTTTAATCAATTTTGATGCCTATTTTAAGGGGGTGTACATAATCTACCTAGTCCTCCATATTGTATGTAAAGTGAAGCCATTTAA
Organism: Neptis clinioides; assembly: GCA_027564055.1. NCBI lineage: Eukaryota > Metazoa > Arthropoda > Insecta > Lepidoptera > Nymphalidae > Neptis > Neptis clinioides. The sequence goes on from JAOPUB010055468.1 coordinate 14,227, forward strand.
TTTGTTTGAATTTTTTACAATAAACCCTTTCATTTGATACATATTTATCGGGAGTATACAAAATATAACTAGTTCTATATCTTCGGCCGTCCGCCATATTGGATGTAGCGCAAAACCACTTTATTTTTTTTAAGTCATCTCATGATCGTCAAACCTACTTCTTAGTCATTTTCGAGGTGTTTTCCCTAATATTATTATGAATCGTGACGTCACAATATCTTATATAAATAAAAATGTATCGCCTTTATGTTTGTAAGCGCATACCTTCAGAACTGCTGGCCCAAATCGGATAATTCTTTTCTTGTTGTGTAAGTTATTATCAGGACAATGTATGTGTGAGTGAGACAGAGGAGTGAGTGAGTCAGTTTAACATATTTTCCTTTATTCCACCCAAAGAGTATTTACAATACAAATAACAGTATTTAAAGCAGAACGTCGATCAACGGAAAATACTTGGTCAG
>JAOPUB010055573.1:0-14685 GCA_027564055.1 Neptis clinioides
TTTTGTATCAAAATATAATTTTACATTTTGTGAGTATGTGTTGCCAGTACTATAAACATTCTACCTGACGCTTGAATTAATATCGATTTTGTATCTGCCTCAATTTGCATATCAATCTCTGTATCTTCAATATTAATTTCAGCTCTATGGATAAATACTGTTTTATTGAGTTGCATATGTGTAGAGGCAGTTTATGCAATGCCATCTTCTTTGTATATCACCTCTGTGGAATCATTTCTTTCTGTTTCTTTTAAGTTCATTGCATTTCTATTAAGTATTTTTATGATTTTGATGTCTTTGAGTTACACAGTACCTGAAACAAAGGATTTAATTTTAATATCATTAACTTATTTTATCTATTAAAAGGTAAAACACAGTTCATTAAAAGGTAAATCATGCGAATATTTAGTGCCATAGTCAACTGATAATGACTGACTGTCAGGACCTTATCAGTTATTCATAATCAGTCATAATATTATCAATTCTTTTTAAAACTTATTGAAAGGTAAATCACAGTTTGTTTATTGATAACTAGCCGATCCACGCGATTTCATAAAAACAGAACCAACCACCAATTAATATTGACAGAATAACTAAATAATCAACGGCTTTTCGCAGATTACTTCTTTTTTGAAGGTTCAGGCTCATTATAACCTTCATGAAAGTTTCTCATATAATTCCAGGGCGACTCAAGTTGATAATTCCTCATTTCTTGAGCAAACTCTACCGGTTCGTATACAATTTTTTTCAATTCATCATCGTATCTTACCTCTATATATCCCGTGAGGGGAAAGTCCTTCCTAAGAGGATGTCCTTTAAAGCCATAATCGGTAAGAATTCTTCGTAAATCTGGATGGTTAGTGAAGATGATTCCAAACATGTCGTATATCTCTCGCTCTAGCCAATTGCAATTTCCCCATAAGCTTACTGCTGAATGTAACGGTGTGAGTTCGTCGGTGTATGTTTTAACTCTAGCACGAGCTCCATAGCGTAAACTAAGAAGGTTATAGACAACCTCGAACCTGTATACTCTACTTGGTACATCAACAGCTGTAGCCAAGGAACATTGGTTAAAACAAGCATGGTGGTGATAAGCCATAAATGATAAAACTGGGTAGAAACCTTCAGGAGCGATTAGAATTTCCAGCTCATCAGTATGTTGCATTTGGATCTTTTGGACATACTTAGGCATACAAGCTGCAACGTAAAGACCAAATTCATACAGTTTTTGACGCTTCACATTGTCATGCTTTCGTAGTGTATGGCTTTCGTATTCTATTGGTTTAAGACAGAAGGGATTACTCACTGGAACTGCATCAGATTTTTTATCCCGTAAATAATTAAAAGTCTGGAAATATCGTTTAAATGAAGACGCAATCGATGTTCTTAGAAACATAGTAAATAGTTATAGCTATATTGTGACAGTAAAAATATTTTGATAATGAAATCTGTCATTATATCTAACGTAGATCAATAAAACAGCTGCTTTTATTTTTTTATAAGATTTTATGGTAAATATCGAATAAAATCGATATAGCGCCATTTATTTTGGAAAAAATACCGCGCAGTCTCCTTCGTGCTTTGATCACTATACACGTCACTGGAAGAATACTTTGTGTTTTTATTTACTTTTATTGTTTTAGGTTGCTCCTGTACCATGGTATTCATCAAAATTTTTGCTGTTATTCTCTAATTAACTTTTTGGGCAAGAATTACTGCTCAGTCTCCTCCGTGTTTTATTTATTATACGCGACACTGTCAGAAGGCTTTGTGCATAAGCACAGTAAAAGCCATTAAATAAATAAAAAAATGTTATTAATAAAATCAGCATTTTATTTGTGAGTATACAGATGTAATCACCTAACCATTGCAGTATAAGTCTTGTCCGCGTGGAATGGTAGCAAGAATGCTAGCTGTATCTCCCCTCGGTACTATTATTTCCTACTACTAGTTTAAATATTTTTTATTATTATTTTAGAAACAACAACGGAAGTGGTAACGATAATAACAGACATACCTCAATCGGACGTGGAGTTAGCTTTGAATCACGACAATGGGAGATTTACCACCATACTCTTCAATTACTTCAATAGTCAGTATGATAAGTCGGAGAAATATGAAAGATGCTATAATGATTATACTAAATGTTTAATTACACAGTAGGTTATTATAATATTAAAAAGTCTAATATAAGTATAAGCCAAAATGATTTAAACCAAATCTAAAGAAAAAGATTTTCCATTTCCTTTTTTACTTTATTTCTTACAAGCAATAAATTCTGAGCTAAAATCAAAAGAATTATAGTTAGAGTATATAAATTACAAAGATATAAGAATTAAATATCCTATATTATTATAAATTATCACTAAATTTTAGAGGAGTGATGACGCCCGTCTGTGTCGTGAACGATCCTCGAGAGAAACCCCACGGGTACTCCACATATAACTCATACTGTGATGTATACTTCGATAACTGCTTGAGGGCAATGAGTAAGTAAAATTAAGTTTCTTATCAAAAAAGTTGTCTTCATAGGACTTGCAAACTTATTTTTTTATTAATATTATTATTTTAGTGTTAGTGTACATATGTATTTTTTTATAATCTCATTCGAGATCGAAATGTTTTATTTTTAAGATTTATTAAAAAAAAATTGGAAAAACCAACGGAAGTATACTTAGATGCTGGACTAGTTGATCTTTTAGTATTTCATAACAAAGAAGTTGTAGCGCGATTCAATTGCAATCAGCTCCATTTAGTATGTGATCTATAATATCTACAAAGAAATTATTTAATAACAAGAAATAAATCCGCTGTGTCTTCTCTTTATTTAGATAATTATATTTCTAAACATATAAAGATATAAATAAAAAAAAATAAAGAATAATGTATTTCAAGCATGATACTTTCAATCAGCGTCATCTAATTGTGTTCGGTTGTTCTAACTGAAAAGAAAATATTGAAATTTGGAAGAAATTATTTTAATTTTTTTGTTTCAAAATACTTTTTAGTCTTAAATCTGTTTTAAGTATTTCTTAATATTGATTTAAGTTATTAATTAATGTTAGATAAGCCATTCTCGATAATTTTTAAAGTCCGTTTCAAAAATATCTTTAAAGCATATATTTTACTAATTTATTTATTCATTTATTAGATGAGAGCGAAACTTCACCGTGATTCAATAACGGTTTTCTTAAAAATTTATGCATTAACGTGGATGTTACTTTTATTAGAAATTGGCATAAAACAAATATTAAAAATAGACTTTTAAATGTTAATTTTTATTTTCTACAATATTTGAAAGACAGATTAAAAATCGATGACTGTCTCGCAGAATTTTTATTTAATTTCAAAACACTAGAATGAGCATTTATATATTAGCATTGTAAATAAATAAAAAATAATATTCAGCACTAATATTTTAGTATACGATCCATATTTTTGTACGCATTTAGAATAACAAACCTTAGAAAATAAAATAAAGACTATCGTAACTAAGATATTTTTTAATTTTATATATATCCATATTTTTAACCTTCACCTTTTATTTTGAATCATCTTTTTATTTAAGACTTTAAATTATTGTTGTTTTTGTTTTCAGGATTCTGGCGAATACTAGGTGTTGGAAAGTGTAGTATTTATCAATCCGGATACTTTATTATAGATAGAACAAGAAAAAAATTGGGATTTCAGCCAAAAAGATTTTTTTAAATCCACGTCTACCAATCATTGTGTCATAATTATACTTAACATAGTTTTTTTACGGTCTAGTGCAAAAGTGCAGCTATAAAATTATTCGAAAAACAGTGGATGAAAGTTTTTAATTTTCAGTAATTTCTCAGTAGTGGAAAAATAAAATTATCTATAATATAGAAAAGTTTACAATAAATTAGAAAATGCAATATTAACAATATGGAAAGTGTATATACTGGAATGCTTAATTAATAAAATAACTTAAACAATAAAAATAGTGTTATTAAAAACTATGAAAGAAAAACCTATAAAAATAGAATGGAAATAATGTGTTATCTCAATAATACTCCTGAGTGTCTATCGTTATTAAATATTATCTCAATAATCCTCGTGAATGTCTATCGTTATTAAATATTATCTCAATAATCCTCATGAATGTCTGTCGTTATTAAATACAAAATGTTGAAAGTACTTTTATAAATAACGTTAAGGTCTAATAATCTCTTTATAATTGCGTATAAAAAATACATCCTCAAAGTTACGGGTATATAAAAACTTTGTCCTTGTTTATTTTGCTTATAAGTTTTGTTGGCGGATTTTGCTCAACTTTTTTAATATGTCTCCCGGTTGTAACATATTTCGAGGAGCTTGTGTAAAGAAAACAGTAAATTACATTGTTTAGAGGAGACGGTTAAAAATTTATGAACCCTTCCTCTGTTGTTAGTCGTTATGCTAAAGTATATCGTTAAGGAGATATTTAATGGGTTTAAGACACAAACGCCTGCTTAAACTAACAAATAAGCAGGAGTACATCTATTTATTTTGACGTGGATATTTATAAATAGGTGTCATTGACGTAGAAAAGTTAGCTACTCCGAAATATTTCGGAATACAGGAAGGTACAAAAATATGTGGACTTTCGCTTGGATGCAAAAAAGCCAGTCGTTTGGTGGCTCTAAATTGGCAACCGATCAGATGAAACAATTCATGTTTACATACATGGTATAAACTCTTCTTATTCATTATCGCGGTTATAAAGATATTCTGTAAATCTGACAAGTGCTTAGGTGAGTTTCGTTTTTAGCTCTAAATTAAGATTTTTTTCTTATATAAGCTTTAAGCTATATTTCTGCTCCACCTCAAGCTTTATCTATTTATCAAAAATGTATTGAAATCCATGGGATGATATTAACCAAACGCTGAAGTAAGTATTTAATTTTATAAATATTCAATCTATTCTACAGTGGATTATTTTTTTTAAATTTATTTTAAATAATACTCTTTTTTGGCAGTTTCTACGTCACAAAAAGAAACAACTGCACTGTAATGGTTCTTTTAATTATTCGTAATTAGCCATTGAACTCATTGAAATCAAATATTATCATAATCTATAAGTTGTATATAATACGAGGATTATTGTAAACAAAGAATATTTAAATTTATTTAACGCAAAATATTTAAAGTCGTGGAAATTTCCGTAGTGAAAGTTTTATGGCAGTCCCCGTTGCGTCTGCAAATTGTTTTCCGTATATTGTAGCTGCTATAAATTGTTTTTTTTCTGTCCTCTTATTTAAATAAGTAATACTATAAAAAATAAAATATTTTTTACTTTTTATACTATATCTTATTTTTATAATTTCAATTCTTGCTAATGTGGATGTTTGTTATTCATCACGTTTCACAGCACGTGAAAACGACCGAATGAATTTTAATGAAATCCTCCTCCTCCATCCTTTTTTTTTTTTTTTTTTTAACAGAGTAAGTTTATTCACACAATTTTAAAATGTCACGGACTAAAATGATAAACAAAGAATCATACAAAAGACACGATTTCCGAGACAGAAGTTCCAGCCGCCATTTGATACGGCAGGAGTACTTAAGCTCAAAACTGTAAAGTTAACATGAGTTAACTTAAACAAAAAAAAAAGGTACAATTTATTTTCAGAGAGGTTTTATTTATTTTATAAAAACTGAAATAAATAATAAATTAAAACCTTGTGATAAATGAACATTTTTTCTTAGAAAAAAAAACTTATTAATACCAATGAAAAAAGGAATATACAGAGACTATAAAGAGTAACTAAAACTAAGGATATGTAATTTACAAACTAAAAACTTAAACTAGAAACTAACTATAAACTTAAAATAATATATTGTCCAATCTGATGTCTATATACAAGTCAAGTTCGTAATGATCACGTCTTGTTGAAATTTTTCAATTGATTGACGATATGATCAGATAATTTTATGAAAGATTTCAGGGCTTCCTTCTTCTCCGTGATTTCAGCATTGTCTTAGTCAACTACATTCAGTGATCAGTTTCTCTTTAACTAAAAAGTAGTGATTTCCTTGCTTGCTCACACAGATCTACCTATTGGATTATAGTAAAAGTTGTTCGTTACATCATCATCATCACAACCCGTAGATGGGCCACTACTGAGCCCTGTCTCCCTTATCGAATCAAACACACTTATTCACAGGCGTATGCCATAAACTCTCAGGGACTGGGAAGCATACGGGATCAAAGTGTACAGATCTATACACATATACATAATTATAGACACAGGTAGGTATGTACATAAATACACACAGAAATACAGACATATAAATTCACATATACACGCAGAGAGAAACATTGACAAACAGGTTTACATACACATACACACCCAAAAATTCAAAATTATTCCAAATATAAATACAGCCACAGGCACATGAACTAATACTAATATAATACTGAATGTATGTGTATACACCAAGTTACACGGATACACCAAGTTGTACAGACACAAACACACACACACACACACACACATACATATATGCAATGTGAACCGTAATTATTCGCATGTTTTAAATACACACGGATACAAAAATTCAAATCTATTTAAATCATAATTACAAACTCAGGCACATAAATACACATACAAAGTTAAACAGATACAGAGACACAAACATTCGCATACATGCAAAAAGATACATAATCACATTGATCACAGATTTATATACAAATAAAGACACACAGACACAAAAATTCAAATCTATTCAATACATAACTACAAACACAGGCACATAAACACACACACATATATATATATTTTTTTTACTTAACATATATGATCCCACTGCTGGGCAAAGGTCTCCCCCAATTCTCTCCAACGATCCCTCTGTAATGTGTAATTCGGCCATTCGTAACTGAAAATGTCGAGGTCACGTCTCCACCGCTTTCTCGGTCTTCCTCTACGACACTTAAGTTTAGCAGTCTTTTTCCCTTCATCAGCAATCCCAGTTTGCAAGCGCAGTGTATCATTTCGGACTCTATCCGTTCTCTTAACTCCTAATACACTGCGCTCCATTGCTCATTGACACACCTTGAGTTTGGATTTTTGGCACTCAGTCAATGACCAAGTTTGTGCACCGTAAGTTAGAACAGGCAGAATACACATAAACAAACACAAACATAAAAATTTTATTCATATCATAACTATAAACACAGGCACATAAACACACATATACAAAGATACACAGATATATAGATACAAACATACACATACAAGCAAAGAGAAATATACTCAATTTGACAAACAGGTTATAAACCTAAATACACAAAAATTAAAAATTATTCAAAACATAAATACAGCCACAGTCACATGAACTAGGCTCCCTGGGGGGTGGTCACAGGAGATATGACCCCCCAAAATCCTCTAAAAATTGAAAAAGACCTTCTTAATGTGAAGAAATATCCGAATGTTAGTCCCATTTCTAGTGTTCTCCTCCCCTGATATACACCAAATTTTTGGTGATCCTGCTCAAAATTTCAAGTTGCGACCGCGCTATAAAGTTACAAGCAGACACAAAGACACACATACATATATGCAAAGTGAAACAATTATTCACATATTTAAATACACACGGATGTAAATATTCAAATCTATTCAAATAACAACTACAAACACAGCCACATTAACACACATATACGAAGACTTCCTCCCAAATTTTTGGTGATCCTCCCCAAATTTCAAGCTGCGACAATATTCGAATGTTAGTTGTATTTCTAGTGTAACCGCCCCTCTCCACCCCTCAAATTTTTATTGATGATCCCCAAAATTTCAAGCTGCGACTGCGCGACAAAGTTACACACAGCCACAAACATACACATATACATATACATATATGCAAAGTAACACAATTATTCACAGGTTTAAATACACACGGATATTCAAATCTATTCAAATAACAACTACAAACACAGTCACATAAACACACATATACAAAATTATAGTGACACAGACAAAAAGTGATGAAATTGAAATTTTTTTAAAATTTCAATGACAATTATTAGAAAAAAAAGCTAAATGATAAAATCCCAAACAAAGTCGTACTTTCCGATCCCCAATCCGAAATCGTGACGTGAAATCGCCAACCAGTTTGAGAAACTCGACAGTCGACACTCGACACTCGAAACCAGTACACGTCCCGCCTCGGACACACACGCACGTCCCATTTTGATAAAACTTTTGATAAGTGATTTAATATTAAAGTGATAAGTGCAAGTGAAAGTGATTTTAGTAAAAGTGAAAGTAAGTACTGGATCCAGTTAGTTTTGACCTAGATGGTTTTGTTTTTGATTTTATTTCACTTAGAAATAGACTTAGAAAACTTAGGAATGTATTACTTATGTGTGTAAAGTTTTATCGGTAATGTTACAGCCATTGTTTTTAAAATCAAAAATTCTCGTTTTGTATTAAATTTGTATTTACTTAGGTTAGCAGATCTGTGCTTGATTATTGAAAAAATTTTCTGAATATTTATAATTCGCAGATTTCAAAATATGACGATTTTTCTTTGACATAATAATAATAATTTGTATAAGTCTAGACTTTACTAATATTATAAAGCAGAAAAGTTTGTTTGTCTGAACGCGCTAAACTGGGGAACTACTGAAGCGAATTGAAAAATTATTTTTGAGTTAGATAGTTCATTTATCGAGTCAGGCCATAGGCTATACAACATTATGATACGACCCATAGGAGCACAGCATATCGCGGATTAAGTCGCGAGGGTCATTATAATATAACTAGCAGACCCGTGCTACTTCATCCACGCGATGCTCCAATCCTATGGATCGCAGCGTGATATTATATAGTCTAAAGCCTTCTTCGATAAATGAACTATCCAATACAAAGAGAATTTTTCATTTCGAAGCAGTAGTTCCTGAGATTAGCGCGTTCAAACAAACAAACTCTTCAGCTTTATAATATTAGTATAATTACATAAATATATTCTTTTTCCTGTTTGTATCTATCTCTTTTTAATAAACAAAACGGCCATTTTAATCGATTTTCAAAAAAAGAGGTTATCAATTTGTTTGTATTTCTTTTTAATTTTTTTTTAAGACTTTTTCAATAAAAGCTTCCAATAGCTAGACTATTTCCGACATATTCAACTATGATCGTTATATTTCAACAAATACACATAAAACCCTTACAAATAATACATTGAAGTCTTCCTTATGAACCACTCTGTTTATTAGTGAAAATTAATTCAGTAGTTTTTGAGTTTATTGCGAACAAACACAACATTTGACTTTGGTTTAAAAATATGTAGTAATTAGGTTCCGCCCGCGTGTTTATAATTATCGTTATATAATGGCAAAAATTACACAATTTTTTTTATAAATTTTAGCCTATGTGTTATTTTGATGTATAAGTAAAGTAACAGTAAAGTTTCATCAAAATCCGTTCAGTAGTTTTAGCCTGAAATAGTAACAAATATACACCCATCCATCATCACAAACTTTCGTATTTATAATATTAGTAGGTTAGTAAGATAGGATATTTGTATAAACCTCCATCCTTTACTATCACACTTAAGTTTAGACATCCTCCTTTTTTAGAAATCGGTTAAATACAAAAAAAAAAGTTTCACTGTCTAACAATACTAAAATGGTTTCTACTAATTAACATTATAATAAACATTTTTCAGTTCACTTTTACTTTTCATTACAATGAATCTATTTTTGTACTAACAAAAACGTATAGCAACACTAGTTGATCTACCCCGGCTTTACTTGAGTGCAATTCGTCATCAAAAATTCGAAATATATTATCTTACTATCCTACTTCCTTCCTTCCCTTTTTTTTTGAATTTTTTTATTAATCTTTTTTATAAAGAATACTAGTACTTTAGATTACAAACTATTAGTATTCTTGTTCTCCCCTCCAAGTAAGCTGGAAGCTTGTGTTAGGAGTGGGCCACGTCAGTAGTCCAATGTCAAGGATGTAAACTCACGACCTATCGATTGTGACCGTGAGTCCAACGCCTGAACCACTGAGCTAATGACACTTCATTCCCTACTAATATTATTATAAATGCTAAAGTTTTTGAGGATAGATGTTTGTTACTGTTTCACGCTAAAACTACTGAACGGATTTTGATGAAACTTTACAGTTATATAGTTTATACATTAGAATAACACGTACGATACAATTTATAAAGAATTTGTGTAATTTAGCCATAATATAATAAGTACAAACCACGCGGATGGAAGTTAGTTTCTATATAAAATATTTAGGTGCTCAATAATTCTTTTATTATTTCATAGAATTTATTATTTTTTTCGAGATAAAAATTATTCTTTGTATCAATCCAGGATATCAAGCATCTGTATCCCTAATTTTATTAAAATCCTCAAGCAGTTTTTGTGTGATTGACTTACAAACATCCAAACATCTAACTATCCAAAAAATTCACTCGTAGGAACTTTCGCATTTAAAACATTTGTAAAATTATCCCGAAGGATCTATCAATTATTCCGGGATAAAAGCTTATGTGTTAAACCGGGTTATAAAGTATATGTATGCAAAATTACATTGAAATTCGTTTAGCTGTTTTTGTGTGATTGATTAACAAACGCCTAAATATGTAATCATCCGAATATTCACACTTAGAAACTTTCTTATTTATAATATAAGTTTTTTCCGCGATGTCAATGAGTTTTTCGGGATAAAAAGTATCATATGTGTTAATCCAGTATATAAAGTATCTCTATCCAAAATTGAATTCATATTCGTTAAGTAGTATTTGTGTGATTGACTAACAAACATCCAAACATCTATCCAAAAAATTCACTCGTAGAAACTTTCGGATTTATTACATTAGCAAGAGTATCCTGCAGGAACTATTTATTATTGGGGGATGAAAATTATTCTAAGTGTTAATCTAGGATTTATTGTATCTGTGTACTAAATTTGATTAAAATCTGATTAGCAGTTTTTGTGTGATTGACTAACAAACATATAAACATCTAATCATCGGAACGTCCACACGTAGAAACCAAAGTTCACGTTTATAATATAAGTAAGAATTTCCTGCGGGAACTATGACTCTTTCCGGGATAAAAAGTAGCCTATATGTTCTATAAGTAGCCTATAGAAATCAGTTCATCCGTTTTTGTGTGATTGATTAACCAACACCCAAACATCTAACCACCCAAATCTATGATTGAATTGCCATGTTGAGGATCTGATGATGAAGCCAGGAGGTAGTGGATCTCTTCACTGACTACTTCAGGTAGTTTTTATGATCTGAGTAAGATATTTACTTGTAACGTTACGCCCCAAAACGTCGACATGCGCCTGCGCCGCTTTCGCTCGGTTTAATTGTTAAAAGCCTTAAGTAGGCTTATAAATTGTTTTCTTAAACTCATCCTACTATCCTACTAATATTATAAATGTGAAAGTTTGTATGTTTAGATGATTAGATGTTTGTTACTCAATCACTTATATATAACTTGACTAGCTTCTTCCCGCAGCTTATCGTTATATTATGGATAAATTGTGTGTTATTTTGATGTATCTAATATATAAAATTCTCGTGTCACAGTTTTTGATGTCAAACTCCTCCGAAACGGCTTAACCGATTTTGATGAAATTTTTTGTGCTTATCCGGTATCTATGAGAATCGGCCAACATCAATTTTTCATCCCCCTAAATGTTAGGGGTAGTCCACCCCTAAATTTTATTTTTTATTTTCTAGACAAAATTTTTAATATCTATTTTTTTATGATACAACATACAAAAATACATACAATCCTCAATTTTCACCCTTCTACAATCAACCCTTATTTTTTAATATTATTTATATGGCAGCTAGTAAGCTATATTATTGTAAAGTTTCATCAACATCCGTTCAGTAGTTTTAGCGTGACAAAGCAAAAACAAAAACAAATATCCATCCATTCCTCACAAACTTTCGCATTTATAATATTATAGTAGGATAGTAGGATTGACACATAGGATACTTTTTATCCTGAATTAAAGCACAGTACTTGTGGGATATAAAGTAATTCACTTATAAATTGCTGATTTGAAAATAATGAGTGTTTAAATAAGTAATCTTTATATAATAATAAAAATGTAAGGTATCGAATGTCTGTACATGGAAGATATCTCAGGAATTTTAATGCATTATAACACCGATAGAGGCCAAAAAAATAATTTTCTGAATTTTTGTCTATCTGTCTGTATCTTTGTACGCGCTAAAACGGCTTGACCGATTTGCATGAAATTTGGAAATTGGCCGTCTTAGAAAATAAGATACTATTTATCCCGGAAAAATGTATAGTTCCTCGGGGATAGATGAGTACTATTCATATACCTTAGTAGATCCGAACGAAATTTTGTACACATATAGTTTGTAGTCTGGGTTATCACATGAGATACTACTAACCCCAGAGAAACAGGTACAGTTCCAGTGGGATACAAGGGATGGTTTGTTTGTTCGATTGAGGTACATTCATCTGATCGTATCACGCCCCTATAGTTCTTGTTTTTTCTCTGATAAATATATGTAGGTTTCAAAAAGCTTCGAGGTCCTATTAGTGAACCTTGGGGGATCCCAAATAGTATAAATTTTGGGATATATAGTAAATTACCTATTTTGAATAGATCGTACTTACGATCTATTAATATTTAAAACAATATTTTCCGGTTCTTCCATTCCTATGTTTTGAGGTTAATTTTTAAGAATATTATAAGACTTATGGTGTCTAAAGTCTTCTTAAGGTCGATACTTAATGTTATCTGTTTCATTGATATTTTATTGGAGAGAGAATTAGACTTTTATTTGTATTTGTATTTATTTTCAGATTTCATCATTATAAGAAACGTCACCACCCACGCTATGTCCACACATCTCAAACTACCCTCACCATGTCATCGGTGAATCAAATACCATGGAGATTGATAGACCACCATAGATATATATTTGCACACACAGAAATAGTGTTGAAAAAAAGAAAAAATATTCATAGTTCCACGAAATGGCGGAGCAAAACAAGATGGCGGATGACGATGCTGTTGCCGTTTATGATATTGAATATTTCTGGATTGAGTTATGGAGAAAGTAAGTTAATAAGTTTATTGATGTCCATTTTATTGTAACCAAGAGCTTTATTTTAAAAAGTCTCTATCTCTTGTGTGGTGACATGGATAGAGACAATTCTGGCTTTCATCAACGTGACAAGATATTTCTTTTTCCAGGTCTAACAAGTCGTATGTTAGCATCGTTCCTAGGTTACCCAACCACATGCAATATTGGTTCTGAAGTCAGAGCGTGTACACTTTCCATCACCTGCTGGCTTCGAGGTGGTACCAGAGTCCGAGGATGCGGAAGCAGCTGGCTGTTTTCATGCTGCAGAGCTGCTGAAACAATGAGGAATGATTTTGAATTTGATAACACGTAAGTATTCCTATTAGTTACTTAATCTGAATTCTCTTGAATTTTTAGAATTTAGACAAATACTTAAGATTTGTTATCTATTTAAAACTTTATTATTCCAGAATACCCTCCTCAGACTGGAGATATACACACAAGGTGGTACCACCCAAGCTGCGGCAAGTTCCTCAGAGGAGCGTGGTGCCGACCAATGTGTTCAGACGAAGAGTTGACGATGATACGAGTCAGGTGTGGTCAATTTTCATTTAAACCCACTTTAACTATTCTATATACTTTAAAACCAAATTTAAATTACTGGAAAGAAAAAGAGAGAGAGAGTAGTCCAGTTTTAGTGGTAGAAAAAAAAAGTTGAAAAATATTAATTGATTGCTAAATAAAAGCATTTGTGTTTGAGATCTATAAGGACTCGTAAAGGAAACTGAACACCAAAAAGTTTTAATAAAAAATTTTGAAAATAATGCCTAATAAGATTTACAAAAATCAAGAGTGTATTATTAAGTATACTGATAGAAAAAGAAGCCTAATAAGAAGAAAAAGGTTAAGGTTAGTTAGTCATTTAATTTATTTTCCTACAGGTGGATTGTGGACTTCCTGCTACAAGAATATTACAAAAAAGAATAATAGGTGGTAGAGAAGCAAAGTTTGCTGAATTTCCTTGGCAAGCTCATGTTAGGATATCTGAGTTTCAATGTGGAGGAGTATTGGGTAATATTATTAAATTCAGTCTCTCTTTTCTCTTAAATCATTATATACTTCTAAAATCTTTAACACCCTATGGATTACTTGGTGGTAGGCATCTCTTTCTCGACTTGCTTGCGATCAGCATGCATGCTAATCCGTCCGCATAGTGTCTCTTACTTGTCAAGATCGAGCTGCATGAAAGCCAAACGTATCCTTCCCCATCCTATCCCGTTGATATTATGGTTTTGGTAGACTCTGAACTTACACTGAGGGTCTACCTAAACCATAGCATAAGCATTCTTATCTACGTTCGCAGTCCTTCCTTCCTTCAAGGCGGCAACGCATCGCCAGACAAAACGCAACTTGTCTTGACAAGTGTCTATCTTGTATGTACGATGGGCCATCAGCTCGTTTGTCCTTTATTTACGTTGTAAAAAAATTACAGATATTAAAAGGCTGCAATTTAAAAAAATATTAAATAACGAATTATAAAAATATTACATAACACATACATATTATGACTAAACCTAGCAAACATCATAGGATAGGTACAGACAGATGGCGCTGTTATCGATATCC
>JAOPUB010055773.1:0-14680 GCA_027564055.1 Neptis clinioides
TACAAAATCGATATTCATTCACGCGTCAGGTATAATGTCTATAGTACTGGCAACACATAGTCACAAAATGTAAAATTTTATTTTGATACAAAATCGATATTTTGATACAAAATCGATATTCATTCACGAGTCAGGTATAATGTTTATAGTACAGGCAACACATACTCACAAAATGTAAAATTATATGAGTTTCATCATAATCCGTTCAGTAGTTTTAGCGTGAAAGAATAATAAACATCCATACATCCATCATCACAAATTTTTGCATTTATAATTTTAATAGAAATAGGAAGTAGGATAGGATAGTAAGATTTAATAAGACAGTTTCAATAGTGAAGGTGATGTATTCATCTTTCTGTTTCTTAGTCGTGCGAGCGGTTGTAATATACGATTTGCGGATGTCAAGAGTTGTACTAAACATAATATTGACGCGATTTTCCATTTTATTGGCTCTGAATTAGTGGAACTGATATTAATATGTGGTCAGTTAAACGCTCTGACATACGTACAGGCACAGCTGCCAAACATAATAAATACTATACCATTGCGTCGTATATTATATCTGAACCTGAATGCCAGATAAATATACTTTAGTGCTATACTTTTATTGATTTTTTAACCTTTAACTATATTTGTATGTTTGATGTGGAAAGTTTCGCTTAAATTTTGAATATATTGCCTCTGTTAATCTCAAGTTTCAGTTTCCCGAATCAAATGAAGGTAAATATTGTTCAACGTTTCGCTGTGTACTTGTTACAACCTAAATATTAGTTAGTTATAACGTTTCTGAGTAATAGCTTAATGTTTTCCACTGAACAACTCTCATGAGAGCTTTTTAGTTAGTAAATTTTACGCGCTTAACTCCTACCGAGTTTTGATGGAGTTTGATTTTGGGGTGTA
Organism: Neptis clinioides; assembly: GCA_027564055.1. Taxonomy (NCBI): domain Eukaryota; kingdom Metazoa; phylum Arthropoda; class Insecta; order Lepidoptera; family Nymphalidae; genus Neptis; species Neptis clinioides. The sequence goes on from JAOPUB010055773.1 coordinate 901, forward strand.
GTACAAAATGAAAGAGATTGGGGTTCAAATATCAAAATTCTAAATATCGGATTTTACTAGTCCACCAAAAAAACAGAAAACCTGCAGAAAACATATTTTATTATTGTCCCACAGAAGCTCTCTTTTTTTCGGGATAAAAAGTAGCCTTGTATGTAGATTCGGGTCATAACTATCTGTTCGGCAAATTTCATAGAAATCCATTCAGCGTTTATTGCGTAATGGAGTAACAAACATTCAAACATACACAACTGTTATATTTAAATTATTAGTAAGAATAGTAAAACGCCGATTAAAATCTTTTACCTTCAGTATAAGTAGTAAGCGTCAATAGCTCAGTGGTTCTGGCGTTGGACTCATGATCGACACGATCGATAGGTCCCAGTCATTGGACTTCTCACGTGGCCCACTTCTAACACAAGTACTAAGATAAATATAGTAGGAGGGGAATACTAGTAGTTTGCAATCCAAACTTCTAGTAATCATTAAAAAAAATTATATATATAAAATTGTTTAGATTACCTAGTAATCAGCGATGAAATTCTTAAGCTAATTTAAAAGGCATCATATTAAATTTAAATATTTTTTTTACACCCAGGATAATACGCCATACTGATTTTATGAAAGGAAGGGGCATTTTTCTCTTCTAAATATTTTAGCGTTGTATATTTCTTCTAACTCAGGCCAGCCTAGAGCAAAGTTACTCCTTGACTTTGCCGCGTCCTTTCCGAATCTCGTCTCATTCAATTCAACTCAACAGCGCTTTATGACAAGTGACAAAATCAGATTTGTGGACACTTCACTTTAAATCTCATTTTTAAAGCCTTTCCAAAGATTTCATAATACTTTCGAAAAAAATATTTTCATTTTATAGCTTACAATTAATACAACAAAGATTAAACTAATTGATTTCATGGGGGAGAGTATTTTAGGAGCATCCTCAGCTACATGTGCACTATCATTACCTGTAATGGGTTCATAGGTCTTCATTTCCTTTGCCATATTTAGATATAGTAGGATATGACGTATTCTACATCCATGCTGAAGAATTTGTTTATTTGAACGCTCTAATCTCAGGAACTACTGGGTCGAGTTGAAAAATTGTATTTTATATTGTATCTTATTGTATTTGAAAGTACATTTTATCGAGGATTGCTATAGGCTATATAACATCACGTTGCGACCCATAGGAGAAGAGCATCACGAGGATGAAACCGCCGGCTAGTTAAATTAATAAAACAAGTGTAGGTAATACATAAAAGGAAATTCTTCAGTCTGAGAGCTTCTTAGAACTACGAAGTTATTACGATTCTTTAATATCTGTTTGGCAAAGACTCACAGAACTAATTGAAGTAGAATTGGCGAAATAATTTAATATTGGATACAAACATTTACATTCGCTTTGGAATAACGAAAAGTTTGAGTCTCGAGAGGAAATTCGCTAATTCTAATGTAAAGCTACAAATGATTTCATTTAATCGTTTTTAGATTAGATGGAAGTTGTGAATGGGGGAATAAGCTTATTTATTTGGCGTTTCGTAATTGAATTTTTATGTAATGACAAACACACGGACTTTTTCATCTCAAAATTAAAGATATTGCATACAGCTTAGGATAACTTATCATATTTACTAATATATTACGTTTCAGAAAAAATAGTGAGGGAAAATTGCGCATTCTGACTTTATTGTCCGACTGCATTGGCTATTACATCCGTCACGTTTACTATTTTGAAATTTGAAACTGAAACCCTCTGAACAGGCCCTAAAAATGGCTTGCGCGCAAATAAAGTCATCATCATATAAAAAAATGCCAAATCACGCATACAAAGGTCGACCTTATCACAGAGTAGTGATCTCTTCCAGGTAATCCTAAAACAATGAAGACAGCATTAATTAACGAGATGATAGGAGGGGGGTTTTCAGATGATTCAATAACCGAACAGCTTTTACAGTAAAAGAGTCAATAAGCATTGTGAATAAGTTTTCAGTTTTTACGAGAAATATTATAGGGAACGAATTTGATTCATTCTTAGTTACCTTTCACCACCCTTCAGCCTTCAGATGGTAGATTAAAGCTGAAAGCTTCCACTGATAACGTCTGAGGGAGTGGAGGTGGAGGTGGAGGGTGGTCGCAGTTTTCGCCCAACCGCTGTCCAGTGCAGACGCGGGACGTGTTGTCGGTCTAAAATATTAAACTACTATTTGCTTTAATTTTCTGTTCACTATAAGTGTGTTGCGATTCAGTGAGGTGGTTATTTTTTTTAATAATAGGTATTATATTTATCATGAAATACTTCATATATTTATAAATTACTAGTGGACCTGCCCCGGCTTCACTCGGGTGACTTTTTAATAAGTATATGTATGTTTAATATTATATGTATGAACTCCAATACAAATTAATTCCGTGTTTTAAGTATTTTTTAGAATAAAAAAAAAATCTATGATATTTCTCAAACTCAAGTCTACTATAGTAGTATTTTATTAAATTGTAAACATTTTTTTTTATTTAGAAAGCGTAGGGAAAGTTAGGTCAAGTATAAATAAATAGTAATAATTGACCAAGCAACACTTCAATGATCAGCGAATAAGTAACAGTTCAGAATTACGCCAATTATAACTAACTAGCCGATCCGCGCGACTTCATCCGTGTGTTGCTCCACTCCTATGGGTCGCAGCGTGATGTTATATTGCCTAAAACCTTCCTTGATAAATGGACTATTCAACACAAAAAGTTTTTTAAATACGATTCAGTAGTTCTGAGATTAGCGTGTTCAAATAAACAAACACTTATATTAGTATAGATAAAACTTTAATTTTATTTTTTTTTATTCAATAAATTACGTCATTTATTCATGTTAATATGTAGATTGTTTGTGTAACACGGGATAAAATATGCCATTACTCATCAATCAGCATCATATTCGCTCTAAAGCTGTAAATACATTCGAAACCCGAGTATTGATTATGCGACCAGAGTGAACCGGCCAAAACGATATTCTGTTAATTTGACTATCTAGAATTTAATATAGAAGTGTATATATATAACATATTGAACAGTCAGGTCGTAATGTTTTCCGCAAATATATAAACAGGTCGATATCAGACAGAAACAGCGCGTGAGCAACAAAAAGTTGCAATAAATTATACGTGGGAATAACAAATGCGCCTTGTAATAATGCTCTGCGTACGCATCAATGTTTTATATTTATATTTCGATCAAAATACATTAGAAAAACATATAGCTTTGTTTATAATTCTCTAAAAGTATCATATACCTACTTCAATCGAACTTCGTAGCTATCATTAAAAAAAAAACCTTATCCCCTTTTGACTTCCATAAACTTCCGTGTTTTCTTTAAATTTTAAAATACTAATAGGTAATTTGTACAAAATTTAAGATAACATGAAAAATTGTTTCTTCTATAATATCTTTTATTGTCTAATTAGACGATATTTTATCTACAAAAATATAATAGAAAAAAGGTAAAGGTACAGAAATATAATATAGTAAATGTTTACTTACTACAGCTATTTAATAATGGCAACATTAATTAAGCAACTAATTCGCGTTGGTTCGCAACCAAAACTTTTAGCAAGAATATTAAGAAATTCCTTTTAGAAAGAAAGAAATAGAAAGAAGAAAATCTTTTTTTTTATAAATAGTTAAAATAAATTCATTTTTGATTAAGATTTGTAACAATATAAGGCTGCGTTTTTACCAGAAATTGAGATACATAGTATTAATTAGTGCAATAATTTAAAAAGAGAGTTATGGTCAATATTCAGATCGGCAGTATGACGTCCTGGCTACTGTAATATTATCCTGGTGGTTATCCTTTAGACTCTGACTAACAGCATTACTCTTGGAATACTCGTGATGTAATAATCAGGATTTCTGTCATGACGGCGTATTAATTTGGTTAGTTTTTATCTTTATGTTGGCACACCGATGATCGCAAGATATTTTGCACCAATTAGAATGTGGGATTAAAATTCTACCAACGTATACTTAAATAAGTGTTGTCAGATAAAATATTTCTCATTAGAAACTAGATATTTTGACTAGACATGAAGCCGTGTACCAATCAGTCATAGATATTTTGAATGTGAGACACGCAAAAGGCGGTCAAGTAATTTAATGCACCAATAAATCGCGCCGGCGCTCTGCCGCGGACCAAATACTCGTAAATTACCCAACTCATAATGTTTTGCTGAAAACTGATGAAGAACATGCGTAAACAAACACACGAATCTTTTTGATAGTCACTGTTGCGAAAAAAGGTGTTGAGAGGTGTTGTTTTAGATTCTAACATGGTACTTGCTATCCAGGTATACCTTCCTTCACTTTTTAAGGTCTGAGGTTAAGGCTTAAGGATAATTTTACTTAGTATCCTACTAATCTTACTAATTTTATCCTATCCTACTTCCTACTAAAGCTACTAATCTTATTTTCTACTTCCTACTTGTTCTACTATTATAAATGTGAAGATGATAGTTGGTTGTTTGTTACACCTTCATTCTAAAACTACTGAACAGTTTTTGATGAAAATTTACAGTAATATAGCTTACACATCAAAATAACACATAGGATACAATTTATAAAGAGACTATAGTTCAAAATAATCCGATAAAGCTATGTAAACATTTTTAAAAAAGGATAGTTAAATAAAAGTTTGAAAAATATATTTTTTTTTAATAATGCGCATCCTCATATTTTCGTCAGCGTTGGTAACGAATTAGGCTTAAAATAAAAATACGTTCAGTTATTATTTCCAAAATTTTATTTTTAAACGGAATACTTATTGCGATGCGTCTCGTTCTATATCGGAAACGGAACTTGAAGAAGCGCTTCACTGAGGTACTTCCATACAACAGTTTTTTCACTGTTCATTAACAGAAGTACAAATTTCACTTCTCTATTATAAATCTTTTAATTTAATTTAAATTAATTAAAGGATAAAAACTCCCTGTGTAAAAGGATTATATGTTAATTTATGTAAATTCTATAAAGGTTAGGGTTGAAAGTTTGTATATTCATTTAAATAATTATTACCTCAGCAACCTTATTCACCAAAGCTATACTTAATTAGTAATTTCTATATTTGTGAAAAATGACTCAAAAGTGACTATAAGTGTTAAAAGTGAAGTAAAGTTTTGAAAATGGCGACTCAAGTGCCGCCTCGTGTGTCGAGAAATGTGTCTTTGCCGGCGGGCCGACAACCGCCAGCCGTTAGTGTTTTGGCCCGACGGACGATGTCTGAAAGGTACTTAACTAAGAGGTAGATATTTTATGTAATCATTTCAGTTATTATCTTTAAACAATATGGCGGAACTTGATATTTAGGAAATACAAATGATTTCATCAATTGGAACAAGTTGAAATACAGAAATGATCGAGTCCGATCTATATTTATATTTGGCGGTGAATAAACTTTACGATTTATAATTAGACGTAATATTTGACCGAATGCTTCGAATGCCTTGTTTCCGAGTTAATGTATGCCTTATGGATAGAAATATAATAATTCCTGCCATTTTGTTTAAAGATTGTTGTATAAGTTAATGCTATAAATAATAAGTTTTTATTGAAGCTTTCGCCATTTTGTTTTAAGAGAACCATTTTCTTTTAACTTTACTGTTTCGTGTAACAGTAAAATCTCCAATCTTTGTTATTTTGATACGAAAGCGAATTTTATGTGTATTCTTATTCAAGCTTTTACCATTTTATTACAAAATGGCGGATGTTTACTGGGCCCTTAGAATTAAAGTGACGTTCATGTAAAAATTGTTTTTTTTTTAAATTGTAGGTGATGTCCCACTAGTATCAAGTTTTAGATAAATAACTTTAATTCTAAGATCTAAATCTACTTATAATATAATCGAAACTTAAAGCTTTTGCCATTTGAATTCAAGATGGTGGATATATGTATCTCGTGTAGAGCTTGAACTTTTCCACTAATAAATGAAGTGTGACGGCAGACAAACACTTGTTATCGAGTAATGATCGGTACAAATATAGAAGCTGCCCTTTTATGTTTTATTTAAAAAGCGTCGCCATCACTGCCAGTGTCGCTCTGTCGCTCTGTCGGATGCGCGTTATCGTGGACGTAACTCGGACGTCAATTATGATAAATTGCTTTTTATCTAACACTAACATTTTTGTGTTTTAGGAATCACTTACTGGATTTCATGTTTAGTTATTATTTATTTATTCTTCTTATTCGATTCCCTTAAAAGATATTTTCAAGTTATTGAATCCAAAAAAAAAACATATGACGGTTCTAAAATTTGTCCTGTAATGCAAATATTTGTTATGATCTAAAATGGCTAATGGTGAGCTGGAAAAAACACCTGGATCTGTAGCTCCTAAAGAAGACGCATATATTAAATGATTCGATATAAAGATTTTAGAAGATAAATTTGGAAAAAGTTCAGCTCCCTTTACGAAGAACATTTAATTCAACCGACACAGTTATTTTAATTGTCACAATTTTGAATAATACACCTTCCCAATGTCAAAGTATTTAAGCCAAGCAAATTCCATTAACCCAGTGACGAGTTGTGCAATTTGCCTGGACTCCATTAGTTAGAGCGGTATAATTACATCGCTTATGAGCGCTTCCCACCCACCTCCGGGACTTCCGAGAAATATTATAAATTGATCATTATTACAACGAAAGTAGTGGAAGTTTTATAGAAAACGTGGAAACGTGGAAAGTTCTGCTCTTGAATATGTGGAAATGACACACCTAAAGGAATTAAAGTTACAAATTCTGTAGACGTTCATGACGACTTTGATAAATTATAGTTTAGGATAATAAGATTTTTTACAACAGTTTCTGCTTCTTAGTAATCAAATCAAGATACAATGTCTCCATTTGTCCAGCGTTACCCCCGGCTACAATACTCTGATGTACTTTAATAACTGCACCAGTTATAGCGTTTTACAACTTCCTCCGCGTGTTATTGATTGCGTTTCCTTCGACCTTTGAAATGTGCCGTTCTGTTTACTTGGGCTTTACAGAATGTTTTGATTAAACTATTATTGAAATCTAAAAACTGCTAGCCGGTAAACTATTCTTCAGTATTTAACATTTAACGTCATCCAACAACACTTCTAATTCTACAACATACTGTCCTTGTCTTGGAATAATGATATATTTAATTTTAGATAGTTTGTTGTAATACTGAGATACAAAGATAATTCAAATTTTTCAGCTATGCGTTGAGATTACCAAGGTATGTATACCTAGAAGGTCCAATCCTGTCGATGTAAACATCTAATTGTATTACAATTTAGCTACTTCATTAAAATTTATATCCGAAGGACCATAGTGTGATGCTTATGACCTGTTACAATGATTTGCTTTAAATACCATTATTCAAGTAGATGTAGTTTTAGTAACCCAACAGGTAGATCCCTTCCAGTAATTGTTAATTTTTGGCTAATGAAATCTGAAATGTAATTTTACAGTGACTTGGAGCCAGGCGCGGCCACAGCCCCTTCAGGCAGCTCGAGTAGTTCGAGTTTATCTTCTAGAAGCAATGAGAGTAACACCGTCGCCGCTGACCAGCAAGGTAGGTCTTCACTCATTTATCTTTCCTGCATTTACAAACAAGACGTAGTATTTTTTCTCCAATAAAATATTTTAAATCTTAGAAACGAAATGATTGATAGCGACTAATAAATTAAACCTACATTATGTGTGTTTTTTTATAAATTAACATATAAAAGATTCATGCAATCTGTTATGCATATCACTCAACGCGTAATACATTAAGTGATGAAATTCTTACTGCGATGAATTGGTGGTTTATTTAGAAATTGTTTATTTATTCCAGCATCCCAATCAGATTGGTCGGAAGAGGAGGATCCGTTGGCAGCGCAGTGGTCGGACAGCCTGCCCCCTCACGTCCGCGACTCCATCATACTGCTAACTTAATAGTGTAGTAGTTACTGCAATCTGATAAAGGAGCAGCTGAATTTAATTATTTTCCAATAATTATATTAATATAGGAATGAAAAGATACAACATAGATAATTTATAAGAAAATAATTCTTTACTAAATTCAACATGGAAGGCACATTAAGTAATATAGTAATATGTTACATTAGATTATCTAGTTCATTTTGGATACATTCAATTTGCATGAATATAGAATTAAGGTCTTGATGTGTTAATTCAATCTCGGTCAAATCATTTGTACCCGAAAGAAATATATATGCTTTTGGTATTTTACATTTTTTATGATATTCGGAACTTAATTCTGTATTTAACTTCCATTGAATGTTTGGATTATCTTCATATTTATCATTTGAAGTAGAAACTAAATCATGCAGAGTTGAACTTGTTTCGCTAGACCATAATTTAATCATAAAATTCACTTTTTCCTCATTAAATCCTACACTTATTAGATCTCTTTTCAAGTTTATGGGCATAAAGATATATTTCAGTATCCTTCTAAATATATATAAGATTGTTTTTATTGTTAATTGCAATTCTTCATCGGTTACTCTAAATATGTTTTCTAGTTTCCTTTTTTCTTCTACTGTAAAGATGTCAGCATCCTGTTGTTTTAATTTCACTACTATCCGTTTAAGAAATTGTTCAAATTTTGTTTCATCCATCTGGTTAATTAAATCAACGCCTTTTTTCAAACTAAAACAAAACTTTATTAATTAACCTTTTGCAGAAAACATAAACTGTGACAAAGTGTAAATTAAATGTTGTAATTCTTGTATAACAATAACACGGATACCTTGGTGAACTTTTAAGCCAATTACATTCCATTCTCTTGGTTAATATCAAGTTAATATTTTCTAATTTGTAATTTCTATTTCTATATGTACCTATAAATTATATATATTTCACAGATTAAATATAACCTCTTCACCATTAAATAACTGTAAGTATAATATTAAAATTAAATTAACTTAAATAGATTAACCTCATATTATCCTTTTATTTAAAGATGTTTCCAAATAAAATGTAAATGTTATTTTGAAGGAGAGATGGGCGGGTAGGGATCTAAAAAAGATTAATCGATGTTTTTAAATTGATATCAGTATCACCAATGAAAATATAGTCGCAGTAGCACTGACAGTCCCTAATAAATACTTCACAGGAAGGATAATCAACTTCATCGGGATATTTAATTTAAAATGATTTTTTTTAATAAGTGTTATTAAGGAAATCAGCACTTTATATCCTATTTACTATTTTCCATTCGAACATTCCATTCTAAATACCTGTTTAGGAACTCTGCATAATTGTCATTTGTCAAATGTGACAGTGGGTACGTATTGGATACGTATTCCTTGTATATTATCTTTGACGTATTCTCAGTTCTCAGCAACTTCATGGAATATTCGTCCGGCGTGGAAGTTTTAATAAATTGAGAGCGATATTTCATCATGTCGCTAAAATTTAATAGAGTTTCAGAGAATATAAGTTTTTCCACAGAGGAAGAAAAGATCTTAGAATTTTGGAATGAAATCGATGCTTTTCATACCTGCCTTAAGCAATCAAAAAATAAACCAAGGTAACATATCATAACCTTTTCGTTATAAATGTCCTAAACAGCTGTAGTCATGATTGTATTATTATTAATTTTACTGTGATATTTCAAATGTAAGTTTTATTTGGGTGTTCGTAATCGCACCGAAATGGCTTAACCGATTTCAATGAAATTTGACAAATGGATTTACTGGATGGACTATGGATGGATAATGGACTTTATAACCTGGATTAACAAATAGGCTACTTTTTATAACGGGAAATTCATAGTTCCTGTTAGATGGTAACATGTATGCTTCAATATCTGTATGTGATCTGTATTTAATATTGGTAAATAGTATTTTAATATTAAATTTAAATGTTTATGTTAAAACTAGAATATATAAGAACAAACTGCAAACTATATTTTTTGTTACATTGATTACAATATTTAGATAAATATGTTGTATATTGTTTTTGTAGATATTCATTTTATGATGGACCTCCTTTTGCAACGGGCCTTCCTCATTATGGACATATCCTTGCAGGAACTATTAAAGATGTTGTCACAAGATATGCTCATCAAAAAGTAAGACAAAACACTAAATAGCTATATACTGTATACTAAATAGCTATATACTACATACATTTTTATTATTTTTATTTATATGAGTTTAAAATAGGCTTTAATATAATATACAATGGCAAAATATTCACTAGTTTAGTAACATACTTCTCTGACTATAGAACCACACTTAATTACATTAAGCAATATTATATTACACTATCCAACCTGTGCAAACTTCATTGCCTATGTGATTATTTTTTAGTAGTCAGTTTTTGAAGAAACAAGTGTCTTTTTCGTTTGTAGTTGACAGTATTCCAAGATAGAAGATTCTGTTTCATTTGTAGTAGTTAGTCAACTCAAACTCAAAATATTTTATTTCAAATAGTCTTTTACAAAGTACTTCTGAAACATCAAAACTTGTCAGTAAGTCTGTTTGTCTGAAGTTAGAGCCAGTTTGGGGAGCAGTTTTCTGCCGAGAAGTACAATGTAATACAATGTAACATTCTGCTTATATAAAATGTTAAAATAAATATATTGTGACAGTACCGTAAGAATACCAACCTATCTTATTGAAAACATCTCAAAGGGAATCTCTAGTTCATAGACCATAAATGACTCAGACTCTCTTTTTTTGAAAAATGCTCTTTTTTTGAAAAATAAAAATAGATTCAATGTCCGCGGCTTTATCCCACAGCAATATACCATACGACATAATGCTAGTGAAAATAACTGAAATAACCAAGCGTAGCAGTATCGGTGTCAGTCATTTGTCTCACTATTCTGTCTACTATTCAAGGGAAAAATTGCTGCTTTTTAACCTGCAATAATACACTGTTTACATCGTCGTAACTATTTTGGATTCTCTTAACTATAAGAGATAAATACATATATTAAATATAAGATATGTGTTGTCAGCAAAAACTACAATGTCACACAGATTCTTCACGGAGTATGGTAGATCGTTAATATAAATTAAGAATAAAAATGGAACCAATATTGATCCTTGTGTGATCCATTTTAAGATGGATCCAAAAGATTTTACACCATTAATATTAATAGCAATATTCTTGATCATTTTGGTAAGGTAAGAAGTAACCAAATCTAATCCTGAAGCATTAATACCATAATGATTAAGTGTTTGTAAAAGCGTTTCATGAGGGCCTTGGACAAATTACAAAAACTTCGATTGCATTTTCCGATTTATCCCATGCGTCGTAAATATGCAACTCCTGCATCTGGAGAAGTCCAACTCCTGCATCTGGAGAAGTGCAACTCCTGCATCTGCTGTTATTTTCACAATGTCCAAAAGTTGATTTATTATCATTTTTTCAAAATATTTCTAAGTGATGGTAATATAGAAATAGGTCTGTAGTTGCCAGGATGGTTCTTTTCACCATTTTTAAATAGTGGTATTACTTTACTATGTTTCATAAAATTAGGTAACGTTCCTGTATGTACATTTATTAAAAACAACAGCTAGGTGAGGAGCAATATCACGTATAATTTCAGTTAGTGGTCTTACGGAAATATCCCATAAATCACCAGTTTTCTTTTAATTAAGAAATGTTTTATTTATATCTACTGGTGATACGTACTTGAAGTTGAAAGTATTGTTTTGAAAAAATTATCTTTTTATTTTTATAACTTTTTTCCAATTTACTACAAACAAAGATTCTTTCACAAACAACAACTACAAACGATTCTCTATGCATAGCAATCTTTAAATTTAAATTTCTTCAAAGGTCGGGATGGCATTTATTCGATGTTTCATAATTTTTTTTCTAAATTACTACAAACGAAATTTTCTTCACCACATACAACTACAAACGTAAATAAATAATAATCACAAAAAGCCAACTTATCAAAAATCAGGTGTTAAGTTTCTGGAGCGGAATTCATCCCCGTGATGCTCCCCCTATGGGTCTCAGCATAATGTTATGTAGCCTAAAGCCTTCCTCGATAAATGAATAATTAAATACAAAAAATTGTTTAATTTTAGTTCACAGTAGTTTCTGTGATTAGTGCATTCAAAAAAACAAACTGTTCAGCATTATAATAGTAGGCATAGTAAAATTACTTGTGTCTCTGACTTTAGGCCACCTATTCTTATAACACTTCTTACTTACTTTCTTATTTTTATTACTTTTGTGAGTTATTATTTTATGAAAATTTCAGTAAGTATCTACATATAAAGAAGAATTAACTAACAAATTTCTACAGCTGTACAAATATTGTTTCTCAAAATAAAAAATAAAAATAATATTTGTTTGCCACTTTAGTCTCTCATTTATCATGTAGGTATTTTATTTGTTTAAACTGTAAGATAAGTTGTTATAAAATTTATTTGATATTTTATTACAGGGATACCATGTAGAAAGAAGGTTTGGTTGGGATTGTCATGGTTTACCTGTTGAATTTGAGATAGATAAAACCTTAGGAATAAAAGGTCCAGAAGATGTGGAAAGAATGGGCATTGATAAATATAATGCAGAATGCCGTAAAATTGTTATGAAATATGCAAATGAATGGGAAACAATAATCACTCGTATGGGACGATGGATAGGTAATAAATCAGTTTAATCCTTTTTTATTAATAAAACTTTCATTATTATAGTCGAGTATAGCTACACATATTTTGACTTCATCATGGAGTGTGAAAACTTTCATTATTATAGTCGAGTATAGCTACACATATTTTGACTTCAACATGGAGTGTTGTTTGCGAGATTGCAAAGTAGACTACATGCCGGTGCTTGTAGCTTTTGTCATTGGCGATAGCGGCGCAGGGGGAATACCTCTGCTGTCTATATTGTCACTGGCACGACTATAAATTTGTGTATACATCGCACTGACCGTATTGAGGATTGGTTTCCATGCAGCTGGTAGTGCGCACCCATAATACCTGTTGAAATTGGGACTGTGGCTACTTACGATGGTTTTACATATTTTACGAGAAACCCAGTACTTTTCCCTTTTTATATAGAACAGAAACATTATCGAATCTGATGTAGTGTTTAAGGCCTAGCATGTTCCATTCCATTTATCCTTATTGTCTACATAATTTAAGAATGTTTTTTAATTACCTATATTTTTAAATTACAGATTTCAAAAATGATTATAAGACATTGTATCCATCTTTTATGGAATCTGTCTGGTGGGTATTCAAGGAGCTTTATAATAAGGGTCTGGTGTATCAGGGTGTGAAGGTGATGCCCTACTCCACTACTTGCTCAACACCATTATCGAACTTTGAAGCTGGTCAAAACTATAAAGATGTTGTGGACCCTGCAGTTGTTATTTCATTTCCAACCAAAGATTTTTCTTTATTAGCTTGGACCACTACACCTTGGACTCTACCCAGTAATCTTTCCCTTTGTGTTAATCCTAAACTAATTTACATCAAAGTAAAGGAAAAAGCTACAGGAGCTTGTTACGTACTACAGGAATCTAGATTTCCAGTTATTTTTAAGAATGTAGATGATTTTGAAATCCTTGATAAATTCCCAGGTGAAAAACTGAAAGGATTGAAATATACACCACTTTTTGACTACTTTGTAGAAAAATGTCCTAATGGATTCCAGGTTCTTACTGATGGATATGTTACTGATGATTCTGGTACTGGTGTGGTACACCAGGCACCATATTTTGGCGAAGATGATTTTAGAGTTTGCTTAGCAGCTGGAGTTATTACTAGAGATCAAGAGATAATATGT
>JAOPUB010056085.1:0-14649 GCA_027564055.1 Neptis clinioides
TAGGGGAGCGTTCCCTTGCTACATGTATGACAACTCACCTCCACTGTTCGGTTTCACTATTGACTAACTGAGTTGTGTTGACATAACTAAATAAATGAGGGGGATGAACTCACCGTCGTAACACAGTGACACACTATTATTACACTTTCACTAGCACCACTTTAAGAGATGTTGAATCAAAGAGACTACTCGTGAGACTAACCGATTACTGCCTTTGCCAGCGAATATAAAGGGATTAAGATAGAGGTGGCAATATCTCTACCACTAGTAGGGGAGAATAAACCAATAGATGAACCGACAAATGAGAATGACTACCCGCCGCCATAAGAGTATACATAGAAGAGAATAAAAAAATCAGTTTAATTCGAAAATAATATTCATAGAAATATTAGTATCATAAAAAATATAACATTTCGACTGAAATAACAAATTTTACGCCGAATAAGATGAGCTCAGCCATTCTGTCAATTAAATATAATTGGGAACATAAAATAATAAATATCTTATTATTATGTTACAGGGATGACTGACACAATTCTAATGATGTTTTCTATTCTATTTTTTATTTATTTGTCTTCTACTAATATTAAAGTTTTTATGTTTAACTGTTTGTCACTCAATCAAAGTTAAAGGTTTAAAAATATCCAGTTATGTTTCACTACAGAATTTATAACAAGAGATTGAAAAGAATCTGTGAAATCAGAATTTTAGGTGTGCAACTTGATTCTGAACGGTCCTTCTCTCATCACATTCATAAAATCTCTGCAAAAGCTTTTCAAATGCTGTATTTGTTTAAAAAATTTTTTAAACAAATAAAGGATTTTAGAAATATGAATACTTTTATCTTATAATATAATGCTTTAGTGCGAAGTATCTTAGAGTATCCATCAAAAGTGTGGAATCCTAAATGTGATAAGTATATAAAAGAAAGTGAAGCAGTGCAAAACAAATTTAAATGAAGATTGAATTATAAATTTAGTGATACAGAAATTTTATTCTAACCACTTACAGATCGACGTGATCAATGAGACCAAATATTCATATTTTAACAATTGAACGGATTGATTGACTCTAAATACCTGCTGGAACAACTTTTGTTTTAAGAAATATGCCAATAAACATTAAATTTAATTAAAAATTGGACACTAAAAAATTAGATTAGATTAACTATCAGTCAAATTCTTTAGACGATATAATAAATGAATGTGTATATTACTTCTTCATAATAGTGAAAATAAAATATTAGCTTTCACTCACTAGTTTGAAAGAGCAAACTAGTCCGTTTAAGGGCAACAACCTGGACTCAGTGATTTCAGTAGCGAACGACTATTCCCAAGACTACACGACGATCCATATTTTGACATTACTATCCTAATTAATTACTTACAGAAAATACAATACGGTATAAACGCAAGGCTTTGTTTAATGAGGCGATAAGCTATTTAGCTTGACATTCGTCGATCTCAATGTCACCATATAAAAAAAATCGTATCGTATCGCTCGTGCCACGTAAGTATGATGATGATCTTGATTGCGCACAAGTCATATTTACTCTACGGCCCAAGGATAAATCCTTGAGGGACTCCAACGTGTAAAGGAGCTCCAGTACACCTCTAGCCATTTTTATCCCCAATTTAGGTATTATTACTTATTATAATTTATACCAACATTCTTCCCTTCATTCTTCTGCAATAAATTGAAGAGTATAAAGTTAAACAGCTACATATAGTTTGTAATTTAAATTAACAGAAAGGTTACAATAAGCCTGAAATAAATATTATTCCTGTGGGATAAACGGTTATTGTTTGTGCAAGAACAGTAAAAGGATTTATAATACTTACGGATGTAATACTTACGCACGTCCTCTGACAATAGCAGTGTAATTCATACATGGTCTATAAATACAGAAAGGTATGCACAATAAAATTCACAAACTAACAAAAATGAATGCTAAAACATTACGTCTGCACTGGCTTATGGTTCTGTCTTATAATGTGATTGAAGTTGGGGCCATTGTCTCACTTTTTGGTTGCCATATTTGTGCACAGCTAACGAATCTTAGTTTGTGATGTAATTTAATTAACATTTGTAATAAAACAAAGATGCAAAATTCGTAGGAAACAGCACTTAAAACTAGAGATAGCTAACAGCTTTGTTAAAACTGTTGATCCTAATGGAGTAAGTTCCAGAGATAAGATAATACTAACGCTCGCGTGATTCCGTAGCAGTTCCACTGCTCTGCCAACAACTTGACGTCAAAATAAAATGGCGGCTCATGCTTCCGGTTGTATATTTTTTGTCTGAAAATAAAAGAACTTTTGGTACAAAAAAAAATGATTATATTTTACACAATTAATATCTTGTGAATATTTAAGTTAATTTAAGTTTCACTCAAAATATATATAAAAAAAAGTTATTTTCTTCAGCTAACTAGTATTCTCATAATAGGTTTTTTTTTATTTTTATTCAATTTAGGTTAGGTTATTTTCAATGTCAACTTATATGAAACAGTTGTTATTATCTTGGTTAATAGGCAAAATAAATACTTTCCTATATAGTAAAATAATTTTATAAAATTTGTAAAAATGTTATAAACGGAAAGGATATTCTCATGAAGTATCAGGATTTCAGTTGGAATAATATCGTTTGCTCCAAATGGGTTTGTATAAAGGATGATATTTCGCGTTACTTACTCAGCTAGTGAGCTAAATGCAACCGGAGCTATTCCTGCAGGCCCACTGAGTGCTTTCTGTGCTGCAGAATACACCGCATCGACACCCCATTCATCCATAAAGAATGGTTCTCCACCTATAGAAACGACCGTATCCACCAACAGCAGTGTTCCGTATCTAAAAAGTAATACTAAATAGTAAATATTTTTAGGGTGCCACATAAAATATGGCAATTTTTAATATTCCCGTTAGTACAAGCAAGTGCCTAATATCTATGTGGACTTATCGAACTATGGAAGTTACCTACTTACATGCAATACGAAAATAAAACAAAATTTTGTTATATTTTGTTTATATTGGGACTGTAAAGATTTCATATAAAATTACGATTTTATACCGTAACGGTACCTTAAAATATGGGAAAAATATATAGGTTCTCGAGCGCAAAAGTGCTCCTGAAAGTATTACGCTATACACATCAGATAAGTAATATTGTATGAAAATGCAGTTCCATTTATCCAATCGTCTTCTAGTTCGCATTCGTCTAGAAAATATGAAATACACTGGAAAAGCATTAAAAATGTCCACTTAGCTCGTGGTTTTCTACTTTAAAAGTAAATATTTATGTTTTTTGCTAGCACTTGCTCGTTTCCACTGCATGTTAATTGCGGACTCCTTCAGAGGATGTAATTAAAACAGTTTTCAACTTGGGAACGTCCTGCGAGAAACCTAAGACGGAAAAATTAAGTCGTGATAGAAAGAGATGGGTTGTGTAATTAGATTGTTCAGCTGCGTCTCCCTCTCCCTGAGTTCATTTAAGATGGTGTACTCTTGGAATTCTTTGACATAATTTAGCTTATCAACCAGATAAAAATATCAGTATTATTCATGTTCTTTTAATGAAATGCTGTGGAATTGCATATATATTGCATTTGCATTTTAATTAAAGACTATGATAAAAGGTATTATTACATAAATATTCAATTCTTTTTACCTTTATGGGGACATAGATACATAAATAATTTTATAATTTGCACATTTATTTGAAATAATGAATTTTATCGATATATTACTACATATTTTATTATTGTGCAATGGATAATTTTTTCCGTTTTAACGCAGGTGAGATCTTTTTTCTACTTGATGATTTCATTATTTGTGTACCTCATCTCCATAGACCAAAGGTTTTGTATAAAAATTAACTTCTATTGTAATCAATTTGATTACCAATTTTTATGTAACAAAGAAACAATGTAGTCTAACAAACAGTATCAAAGCCGGCTTCGTGACTCTACTACCCTTAAATCATATACCAGCGCGACACTTTTACTAACAAGACCTCGTCTCGTCACTACAAAACACGAGGAAAAAGTTTAGCTTTACTATAAACTACTTTATAACAATTTTATATAAAAAACCTAAGAATTACTACATTTAATCTTACTAATATTATAATGTGAAAGTTTGGATGTTTGGATATTTGTATGTTTGTTCGTCAATCACGCGATAACGGCTAAACAGATTACAATGAAATTTGGAACACAAATAGTTTATAGCCTGGATTAACATATAGGCTACTTTTTATCCCGGAGAAATTCAGAGTTCCCGCGGGATAACGATAAAATATGTCGTATATAAAACTGTCGTGAGCACTTCAATGTTTTTATTTTAAAACAATATATCGAGGTTTAAATATTTTTAGATAAATCTAAGTATTATACGAATAAAATAAACATGTATTATTAATAATCAATTCCCAGAATTAACATATCTATAGTGTGATTTAAATTATTTCGAAACAAAAATCGTAGAACATTTTAAAGTAATATTTTTCTTTATCATTTAATTAAGGCTTTATTTCTTTAACTAATTAATATTACAGATTAAAATAAATATAAAGCCATGTTGATATAATGAAAGCTCGCGTGTCATAAAATACAGGGATTTACCTTGAAACGTGTCACAACCTCTCTTATTATGAATTTAAATCCAACGCGAATGTTTCTTGTGCTCAAATGAGGTCAAGACATTTCTTTACCCGTTTATAACAAACTAATAAATAATGTAATTGAATTTTGAAAATAAATTTTATCCTGTTTCTAATAATTTCATTGCTAAAAATCATATTTGTTGTTAAAGATCTGATTATCGAATCAGGTTGTGGTGGTAGCGGAACTCTTCACCTGTTTTTTACAAACACCTTGGGTTTTGTATCTTAGGGTTTTCTTTTTAATATAACCAATAAACCTACGATTACACGAATATGATTAACAGTGAATGTTTATTTGATTGTAGAAGTTCTTAGTTATTTTTAACTATGTTAGTTGAGAGTATCTTACTTGTGACAAATATCTCCTAGTCCCACCAGATTCTGAACAGTACCAGTGGAAGAATCACCATGCGTGATGAAGAGGGCTGCCGGATTCAATTCCTTTAACTTTTTTTCAATCTGTTCCAAACTGAATGTTGCGTCGAGTGGAATGCTTAATTTTACTGCGTTGATGCCTATTTTAGTTAAAATACAGTCTTAATTTTAATTATTTTTTAAAATAAATCGTTCAAAGTAATAAAAGTTGTTAAAGAAAATAATAATATGAATTTATACGTCGTGTCATATTGAATATTCTTTTGTAAAAAAATCTTACTTTCCATATCCCTGGATGATCCATATTGAACAAAGAATATAATTATTTGTCTATGAAAGATCGTGACGTCATGAAATCTGTTAAAGTAATTGTTGAATTTATCAATAATTCATAAAATAATTTTTATTCTCTATATAATCATTAGTTTAAATAGTCTGTTTAAAATTCATATAAGCCTCTATGGTATCCTACCGTTGACTAACATACGCTAAAATAACAGTCAAACTCATAGAAATTCTCAGATTCGACGTCACGGTTATATCATATAAAAGCTATTTTATACATTACATAGTGTTAATTATGCTGGATACTCTGATTTGAGAGAGATAATAGTCCTTTAGAATACGTTTAAAATTGTCTGTATTTCCGCAAAACGCTTACAGCTTTTTGTGAATACTGATAAAATTTGAGGCCGAATCGGTTATGTTCAGAATACATAGGAATAATTGAAAAAATAAACCACCATTCCTCTATACTGACGTCGTAAATAGAGGAAAAATCATAAATATTAGTCTAGCTGAAACGGAAGAGAAAGCTACAAAAATGTACAACTACATAGGCTTATATCAATAGAGGAATAATATAATTTGATTCTATCTACTAAATTATTTAATTAACAATATAACAGAAAGGAATCGTGCGTTAAATATATAAGAAATCTAGGCATATACAGACGTTACGGGTGTCGGTAGGCGGCACTCTAAAAGCAACTAGGGTTAACTTAAATAAAAATGAACTATAAACAAAAACGAACACTCCGCAAAATAATCGAAGTGCCGGAAAAAAATGCAAATTTTAAACTTTTGGCAAACCTGCAATTGTTAAGCGATTATATTGTTCGTAAATCATGTGATTTGATATTTATAAAAATTGCTGAAAGTTGACCTATACTAAAATCAAGATTAAAATGTTAATAGTTTAGTTGCAGTATTCAAATAAAAAGAATGGGAAGAAAATTTACATTGATGTAACTGAAAATTCCAATTTATATTAATAAGTATTCGGAGTTAATTAAAGACGTTAATATTTACTTCGCCATAGGGCATACTTTAAGTAGTGCCTAATATCAATATTACCAGTATTGCAAGTTCTTTAAAATTAAATTACTTCTTTAGTCATCATAAATCATCTTAGATTATTAAAAAAATAAAGAAGACAACTGTTAAATTAAACATCTTTGTTAAATCGGTTTAAAATTACTTAACGAAAGTTATAACCGCCTTTAATGAGCAATTAGGGCATCTTGCGCAACAAAATTATTAGGTAGTCTATGATCTTATTTGAAATCAGGCAATATTAGAAAACTAGTTAAAAGTTTTGCTTATGTCTGTACGATGCCGCCTGATTTAAACATATTTCCGATAAATGTAAGTACATTTCATCGCTTCAGTATCTAAATAAGAACACAAAATAACTTATTTTGAACCATTTATTTCAAATGCTTAAAAATTCAAATTATTCTAGATTAAATGTCATGGATCAGAGTATCAACAAGTGGTTTATATCATCAAAACACAGTAGATACAATTTATTCACGGCCTCATTCACTACATGGCCATGTTACGAGTGGTGGTACTTTAAACCACAGGTCGCTTTTTATTATGTTTCTTTTTGTTATGTGTGTTATTGTTTTGAACTTTAGAATATAAAGTTTTGAAATATGTAATGAGATTTTTTTTATACTCACAGTATTTAAATATAATGTTACGCAAGAAACCCTACAACTAATGATTTTCTTCCCATTTCTATTAAATACACTTATTGTTTATTTATAGTAACGGTGTTTTATTTACCTTGTTTGGGTTCGTAGTGATGGGACAAGTATTTTCAGAAGTGTAGTCCTCAGAGGATTGTCCAGCAGTTGAGCTCTGAGACGATGTTGGCGAGATACGTCCGTCAGCTGCGCTCGTCGATGTTGGCTATGATGTGCGTGTACAGGTGACGCCGTGTGATGCCCACTAGCTCGTATTCGAGGGTCGACAGACCGTCTTTTTGGAATGTTTTACTAGTTTGTGATAATAATTGGTACCTGGGTAACAAAATTACGATATAAAATTTACCTTCTAGAACTATGTAAAAGATAAAACTAATAAACCGGTTTTGTATATTACAATATTATAATATATTATAATATTTAACTTACCTCTTAGGATTAGGTGCAGATTTCTTATGATCTAACATGGCATAACGTGCAATTGACATTTTATACCTCGCTATGTCATAATTCATCTTTTTTAACCTGAAAGATAAATTCTTCTTTATTAATTACAAGTTTCTTATTTAATTGAATAAAAGACACTTTAAAAGAATAATTAAAATTATTTCTGTTAAATCCTATCAAGATTTTTGAAACATAATAAAGCTGATACTCGTAAGAAGAAAATTTTAGTGGTAAATCGGTAAATCAGCGCCCGAATATATAATAGTTATTCATTTTTTTATTTATTTATAATAAGAATTGTAAATCATGTTCCATTATTAGCCGAGTTGATTTATGTTAGGTTTAAAGGTTAATAATGAATATGTTACTATTACACTTGCCTATAAAACATATCGTCGTCTTCACCACCCCATCCCCAGTATTTGTTTGAGAATCCGTTCACTTTATTGAACTGTTCTAAAGTCATAGCGGATACACCGCCGAATATATCTTCATATGGTAACCTAAAAGCGAATTAAATAAATTATAGTAAAATGGGTTGTTATGATATTAACATGCAATTTCACAGAAGAACGGGCTGAATATGTTTCGTAAACTCTAATGTTTATAGAAATACTTACTTAAACATTAATTTATCGATAGAAGCGGACATGTGCCTGGGGTGTGCGCGCGCAGTTTTCCGTCATCATTATTATCACTAATCACAAAGCAAACATTGCGGTATCTCGCGCACACATTAGCGGCAAACTGAACACTTGGTCGTTTATGAATATTCTATTATTCAGCGATGTCAACAGCACTATAGCAAAAATGAGATATTAAAACTAAAGCATTTTATTTTATTATTAATAAATAATTACTTAATAATTTTAAACAGTATCATCTGACATCTATATTATAATTACGCAAATGGCCATTGAACTTGTCTACCTTCAAAACTAGTTATGGTTTATATTATGATCAAGGTCTACAAACAACAGGTAAAATTAATATTTTTTTTTATTTAAAAAACCCTTTTATTACATATTTATTTAACAAATGTAAAATAATTATATGTATGTATTATTTTTTCACTGAGCGAATTTTTAGTGAGATTGGGGACATTCAATTGACATTGGTCGAGCCAACATGGCGCGACCTTCACATTGGATTCTATTTAAATATACACTACCAAAATTATGGGATCGTACAATGTATTTATACTGAAAAGTATTTCAATAATAGTGTTTGGTTATATGCAGTCTGTATTGACTGTGCGCAAATGTTTTACGATTATTTTTAATTTATGTTATAACCTAACAAGAAGTTATAAAATTACTAAGGCACTTTTAGCACAGAGGATGATCACAGCCTGAATTTTTCGCCATCGTATCATTCACTTCACTAAGCAAAGTTTTAGTAACAATGAATTATTGTATTATAGTATATATAGTCTCTCGTTAATTTGTGAAAACAACACGTTGACTAAAGTATCGGGGGCCCGAGCGAACAAGCGCGTGCGCCGGTTGCGCTGCGACCGTGGTGCGCGTCGACGCGGCGTAAGCGCCGAAATAGAAATGCTTCCAAGTTCCAAACCATTACGGAATGCGTCGTGATCGACACGGTAATAAGGACATACATTAATCGGCACCTGCTTTGTTAATAAAAAACAGATTCTGCCACCCTATGGAGTATGGATATACTATCTCCCATATACTGACGATGAATCTCCAATCCACAAATAATGCGTAGTGTCTCATTGATACCAGCGCAGTGAATACCACCATTTCAATGACTGTTTTCCATCCCAATTACTTTTTTTATTCAAACCTAACTTGAACTAACAATAACTAGCACAACAAAAAATAATTCGATTATTCGAAAATAAAAATAAAGCTCACAAAAGTCCGGAACCCATATTTGAGGCTTTTTAGGTCTGAACCTTTATTTTTATTTTAGAGACATCTTTCAACTATAAATTTTTAGAGAATGCACAGAAAATGTGCTAAATGATTACCCAGAAATAAATTATAAAAAAGTTAAGCATAAAAATAAATATTATTCTAAGCCAGTTATAAGAAAGAAAATTACAAATATTTAGTTTTATTAGCTTTATTATGAAGCCCAAGCGTTCACTCAAGCGGATCACAAGCAAAGGTGGTTTGCCTTTGCTAGAATAATTCAATACCGCAAAACTTTACCAGTATGAACATGAACAAGTAAGTTTGTTTGTATAATAATATGTTATATGTAAATAAGTCCGCGTATAATAAATCTTCTACATTGTAAATAAAAATTATCTTTCGACTTTTCCAGTAGGTTTACTTTCAGGCTACGATTAAACTCAGGTAAATAAAATAATAGGAAAAAGTAAATTTTGATAGAATTTTTTAATTATAAAGGACTAGTATTAAAAACATTAGTTATAATGTTTTTAATACAATAACAAGTTAATATCGTATCAAATAATTATAAAAGTATTAAATGACATAAAGAATAAAATTTATACACATACTAAACCAATATACATAATTGATATTATTTTTATTAGCTAAAATTAGTTAAGAAATAAAAATTAGATATGATTGAAAGAGAAGTTATAAATTATAATGAGTTATATTATATGATTTTTCTTTATTCTCTGTCTACATACTTATTATTAACTGTTCGATACTTTTTGGTAATATCATATATTTTGTGTAAAATCTTCTTAATTCTTATAAGCAAAAATAATAAAATTATATAAATCGTTGATATAGTTTGTAAAAATTTTTAAAAGTTAATTTTAATTTGTAAAATAAATTTTAGGTTGTAGAAGTTTGCAAAATTTGGTATTTGTACATTTACATAATTATATATATCAAGAATGCACTTTATGTCACCAAGGTTAGGTATAACATTTAATTTAATTTATAAGTATTAAGTATTTTACTTTATTATGGGTACCAAAATGAGGATGCTTCTGAAAATCAGAGTTGGCAAATGCACTAAAAGTAACAAAAATACCTTATTCATCAAACTTACTTTATTAGGACAACAATATACAATTATGGTTATTTTGGTAGTCGATGTTCAATCAAGGTACTTAGCTATGATTTACTATTTCTATTATTAATATGTTACCATTCTCTGCCATAACATGTCGTTTGCTCACCTTGGCATAGTGCGTTTTCTATACTAGGTAGTTTCCAATGGAACAAAAATGCAAGAATGTGAAAACAATTAAACTTGTGTGACTGGTGCAGAAATACTTTTGAATGTGAATTTATTTTACAGAAATTATTTTTGGAAAAACTAATTTAAAATCATGACTTATCTTCCCCTTAAATAATGGTTCGTCTTTACCAAAAACTTTTTATTGAATTCAATCTTAACGTCTTCAGGCGCCCTCTGTGCGTCATTTTTGAAGCCAAACAAATCATCAAGAAGGGCAAAATTCTGAAAAAAACTGCCCCGGTTTCTTACGGATTTTCAACTATGAAATGATATAATCTTCGATCACTCTTTTCTATATTATAAGTCAAAAATGGATATTAAAATTAAAAGTTATTTAGAAAAATAATATAATCAATGAAGATAAAAAGTTAAAATTAAATTATACATCAGTCTTCAAGTAAAGTCATGGTAATTTTAATTATACGAAAAAATATAAGTTAGCATGTCACATCATCGCAGTATTAAGATATTCGTCCTAACTATAAAAACTATGAATTAATTACCATTGTCTTAGGTTCAAGTCTCAGATTTTGGTATCCGGTTAAATATTTTTAAAAATAGTTTATATTCATTTGTATTTTCTCGTTGTCTGAACAACTGTCGACCCCTAGATATCCTCCCATCTCACTGTAAACATAGAGTAGTGAATTACTGCGTATGGAAGGATAAGGATAATAGGAAGATAGAGGTTATTTAGACTATGATTTAAAAGAAACCTATTTTTTTTTAATTTACATCAGAAGTATGTTTTAACAAGATTTACATATTTCATTTTTTAATTAAAATTTTTACATGTTTTTTTGATAATGGGTTAATATTATGGGAAAGGAACTATATCGCCACCTTATTTTTGAGGACTAATTAAAGTACTGACAGACTTCAAGATTTTGCTTTCACTATTTCTTACAGAATATATTTAGGAATCGCATGAGAAGATATCTGTAAATATTAATTAAAAATGGTTTCCTTGCTTCTTCTATTTGTCAAAATAATAAACGTCATAGATAAAACAGCCGTGTAACGAGCTACCTAAATGTATGCAATTTTTTCCCACTAAGAACCTTGTTAGAAAGGTGTTTTTCACTACGTACCTATGTATACTTATATTATCTATGACACTGTTGTTGTGTGAGTTGAACACAACAATGTATAACAATCTTTGATGTTAATTTAAGCTTATCTATATCTACTTTTATACCTTACCTTTATTTCTACTATATCTAAATTTACTTTTCTTTTATTTTTAGCTGAAGAGACAACGCATTCTTGTTCTGAATGATGTTCTTAACGCATCTTCGTAACGATTAAATAAAATCCTCGAGGATTTAAAAAAGTCAATCTAATGTCATTGTCAATATTTTCTCACAAATTGTTCTCTAATTTAAAATTATGATTATTGGTATAACTGACATCAAATTGTTTGAAGCTACTGTTACACGGTTGTCGAGGCTTGGCAAGCGTCCACAAGCCGCAAATCTTCACAAACGTTTGGTTGCCACTGTCAGTTACACGCTTGCGAGTGTGTTACTTAGTTTCGGACAGGCAAGCTCGGCGGACCTTGACGTTGGGCTTATGTTAGCAATTGCGGTTTTTTTTAAATATAACCAAAAACAAAGGGAGATAGATATGTTCGTATGATCTATGATAATAAAATTATAAAAATAGAATCTTACTAATTAATATTCTTACTAATATTATAAATGTGAAAGTTTGTATGTTTAGATATTTTGATGTGTGTTTCAATCACGCGACAACAGTAGAACGGATTTTAATAAAATTTGGAACAAAGATAGTTTATGATATGGATTAACATATCCTCACTGTTTATCCCTGAAATATTCAGAGTTTCCGCGGGATAATGACAAAATATGTTAACTGTCGTAAGCGCCTAAATATTTTTATTTAGCAACAATATATTGGAAATTAAATCTTTCTATGATAAATATAATTTATAAGTGGTAAACTGCGCCCGTGCGAAGCCGCAGCGGGTCGATTAGTATTATAAATCTTTCTAATACTATAAATGTGAAAGTTGTGAAACGCGCATGTAAATGCGTAACTGCTACGCAAGACCTTACCACAAGCTTACTTTGATTTGTGTCCATAAACCGACACTAGCCCGGATTGCGGCTAGCTTACGCAAGCCAAGCCAAAACACTCGTTACACGCTTGCGTTGAAAATAATTTGGTACACCATTTTATTCTTAATCAGTTCTTTATTATTTTATCTAAGTTTTAATAATAGTGTACATAATTCACACTTAAATACAATTACCAGGCTTTTAAAGGAGCAGTGTACAATACCTCATGCGTAACAGCATCACGCAGTAACACCTTACCATCTATATATTGCACAAACTGTATCACTTCAGTCACATTCAAACTGCTAGCTAACAAAGTGTTAACGTCAACCGACCAGAACTTGTGACCTCTATATAGGTTATTGAAGTTCGCAACAACGTGTCCACTTAAGCTGGCCTCATAGTCCACCTTTACAACAACGTTCTCTTTAGTAACAACCAATTCAGCGCGAATTTGTTTAGGAAATTTAACATCAATTTCAGAACCAACAACCATTGGGAAGTATCTTTCTAAACTCTCCCCCCACTTCCCTGTCAAAGACAAAAAAGGATCAGGAGTCTTAGAATCGATGTGATAAATAATATCCTGTACATCCAAATTACTTGAACTCCATTTTGTTGTTAACGTATTCATTATGTATTGTTTAACTGTTGTTGTTGTTGAATTAAATTCCTGTGCTAATACTAACAATGGTTCTGATTTTGTTGTTATTGTTGCTGTTTTTGGTTTAACTATCCTTGTAATTGGTTTCCAGTTCATTGCTGTGTATGGTCCCCATGGTGTTTTGTCTCCAAGGTGTACTGAATCTGGAATAACTCCAAAATGCTTATAAACCAGCTCAGCTAATTTATCCTGGGTTAGATTAAATGTTTTCTGCTCTCTATCAGTTAAAAGGCTGGTATCCCCGCCGGAGACACGAACGTTATGGTTCGCGAATATGTCTACTGCTATTCTAGCGAAGACTGTTGGTAGGATTAGAAGTATTAATAACATTTTGGTTTTATCTGAAAATATAATGAAATGCTTTATTTATAATTAATGGAATTCATTTAATTAGGTCGCGATGGTGTTTTTTTTAATTATTTTTTTATATTCGCGTTGGTTCAACATTGCGATGGATTCTAAACTTTTAGTCTTGATTACCGCTCAATCTCCATGTTTGCAGTAGGAATAAAATGGCGATGACTTATTAATTTCAAAGTATGGCAACACTGCACCACTTAGAAATCATGGGAATAGTATAGCTTCTTATCAAAGAAACAGTTTTTAAAATTGTTGCAGTACTCTCATAGATATTTTCTAAATTATAGAATTGCCACTCTCTCCATATCCTTATATACAGGCCATATCTTTTTAGTTATTTTAAATATGGCAACACCACAAAGCCAATGTTAACCGAAAAGGTCATAACTTTCGATCAGTAAAAGAATTATCAAAATCGGTCCAGTAGTTTCAGAGCCAAACAAACAAAAATAATTTGACCATGTAATTGAAACATGAACATAAAAAAACAAGAAAAATAAAAAAAATGAGATGTTTCTACTGAGGATGATCTGCGCTTATCGGGAGGCAAACTGTTCCAAAGCTTAACCGCCAGAGGGGAGGGAGGAGAGAGATCTGAAGGCATTTATAAAAAAATGTTTTACTCACCCAATAATTGCAGAAGCTATTTTTTATATACTGACATGATAAAATAAATTTCTTTTATATACGTGATTATTATATGAAAGTACAGTCGCATACAATTTATTTACCTTTCAAGAAACTTATTTTTAGCAGTCTAGTGACTGACTATCATCATCATCACCACAACCCGTCGATAGCTCACTGTTAAGCCGGGTCTCCTACATAGTACACCACGCTGGCCCAGTGCGGGTTGGCAGACTTCACACAC
>JAOPUB010056184.1:0-20993 GCA_027564055.1 Neptis clinioides
TATTATATAATATATCGGTATGATGATATTGTAATAAAAATATAATTAGGTAAACAATATTTTGAATACTTATTATACATATATTTTTTCAAAATTTAAATAATTTAGCTTCAAAAGGTTTTATATACAAATAAATTTCTTCTTTTCTCATTAGTTTTAAAATTAATCTAATTCGTTGGATTAAAAACCTAATTTGACTCGTTGGGCTGAAATTCGAAAACAAGATATATTTATTTTTTTACACTTATTTATTTGATCATCAACAAAATACACACTGCTCTACCCTTATGTAATACATTAAACACAAGAATAGTTTTCGAAATTTTCTCTCTGATTAGAAATTTCTCACTTCGGTTTTGAAAACTTAATAAATAATATATTTAAATTAGTTTCGTTGCTTAAATTTTTGTTTTATTTAAAGCATTAAAATATCTCATTCCATACAAAATCTATATGCGCGCACAATATGCATATTATTATGACATGTTTAAATAGGTCGAAGAATATAAGTTCAATGTTGGAAATAACATCTCAGAAACCAAGAGTCAAGGTTAAAATCATTAAGGTTACAGATAAGGAAGAAACAAGTTTTGATTTTTTAAATAAGTATTTACGGATCCTAGTTTTATAGTTAATAAATTTTAATTGAACTTAGGTATTTGTCCTTTCACTAATAGATTTCTATATAATCGAATATTTTATCATCACTAAGACGAAGTTAATAGTGATAATAATAGGATTCGTTTAAATAGGTTTAATTTTTCGAAATTTAGATTCTCTAAGAGATGAAGTTTGATAGATATCCTATTGCTTTGCTCAATGAGGTCAAAATTTGTAATTATCTTTTAATCTTTTTCAAACTTTTGCATAGGTTAAACTCTACTTTGATTGGGCTGTCGAAATCTAGATCTACAAACTAGTAATTTTCATAATAACGATTCAGTGGAGTTGAGTGTTAAAATATGTGGCAGGGAAACACTACACCTACCCACTGGAACGTAAGTCCAAGTCTAGTCCCACATTACACTGGGTTCCTTTTAGAATATTAAAAGATCATAAAGTCTTATTATATTCTGACCGTGTCGGGGCCATACGTTTGGGGTAGGCTATCCGCTGTGCATATACGATACTTATGACTCGTCCTATCGTAAATTATGAAGCTATCTCTTATCGCTACTCTACTTCTATCTTCTTTCTCCAAACTAGACGAGCTGAGCGACTTCGTCCACTTGATGCTCCGCTCCTATTGGTCATAGCGAGATGTTATATAATGCCCTCCTCAATAAATGGATTAACGAACACAGAACTAATTTTTCAATGAAAACCAGGAGTGCCTGAGATTAGCTCGTTCAAACAAAAATTTATAAATTGATCTGTGCACAAACACGTCCATTCTACGATTTTATATTATTATAGTCAGGGCTACTTTTATTCATACCTAATTAAGAGGTAAATCAATTTAAGATGCAATATCTTTTAAAATTACCCACTGTTATTATTATTTACTCTATGTATTTTCCAATCACGTGGCCCAGACCTTTGGAAGGCGTGCACGGAGCCGTAGCAACGCGTAGAGGCCCTTTAGATAATTTAATTCAAAATGTGATGCGACAGAAACCGGGGATTATCCCTGTACTCATTATAGCAGTGCACCCAAGGATAATCCCCGGCTTTTGTGGGCCTATGACTACATATAATGCTGAGCTATGGGTTGAGGTGATAATGGACTCGTTTATGGATGAAACTATAGCGTCTACCCGATTTTATTATTATTGATGTTCACAGTATGCAGCTTCTTCTGTTTTTAAAAGTGGGTTAAAATAAACTAGGTTAACGATTTTTTTTTAAATTATTTTTACCTTGTTTGTACAGTTACACTAAAATCCTTATTTTTATTTTTCAATATTCTTGTAAATTGTTTTAAGATATCTGGTTTATTTATTGTATCGCAGTTTATTGACGTCATAATGATTAATACATCCATATTGTTATCAACTTCCTTTACTGAAGATATGTAGTTCACCTTTAGTGTCCTTACCTGACCTGACCTCAGATCCTTAATTCATAGTTTATAAGGTAGTTTAAAAGATAACTTTATGCAATCATTTTTAATTATACGTGTCACAAGAATCGCCTTCGATTTTATTATTGATAAAAAGCAACATTAGTCATTACTCACTGAAGCTATTGTTATTCTTAGATTCATTATATAAGTATTATCTTATAATCTTGGTTAAATTAATTAATTACTTAATTTGTTATTAAACTTTAACAAAGAAGAACTTACTTATACGATGATCTAATCATGTATTATGGGTATATCGAAATGTAAATATTTTAATAAAAATAATGATTATTAATAGCTATATAACAATCAATTAAAATCTACATACATAGCAATAAAATATTAGATATCAAATATTAACGGTAAAAACAACTCAAACTAACAAAATATGTTATATATAACTTTTAATTAAATTTAGTATTTTAAGTTAGAAATATAGTTTAATGTTGCCCTGTGACACTACGATGTCACATGAGTACAAAATATAATATTTACAAATAACAAAGCAAGAAATTTAAAATTTGTAAATTAATTAGCCATGGACCTAGAGTTTGTGGAGAGAAAGAGAAAAATATATAACAATCAATATGTAACTTTATCGTATGGCAAATAACCATCAAGTATATCCTAATAATTTTCAGCAAGCAATGGACGACGTGACTGGTGAAAATTTGGAAAACATGTATAACAGTATTTATGATGACGTGAGTGATTAGTGTTGTGTCAACTGTGTGCGCTTTGGTTTTCTGGGACACGCTTTTGTTTTTTACTGTATTTCAATTCTGCGTTTAATTCACGATGATATTACGATATGGCGATATTACGAACGCCAAACACAAGTTGCAGCAATTACGTTTTTTATCACTAACAAACTCAAACACAACCTTAAATACGTATCAATAACCAGGGACGGCTTTACCTATAGTGCACTACAGGCTTTACCTACCTATACAGACACCATGATTTTAGGGGCGCCGATTGCTGGTAGGATATGGCTATCGTTTTATGTATTTGTAACGAAATCGTCTAGACCTCAAAAAAATCCAGTCAACACGAACATTTTTTTTGATAGATAGCTGATGTTATAGGTAGTAACTTTATTTTAAAGAAGTAAAAGGGAAACTGGAACAATCGCTGCTAGTGTTAGCAATAAACATTACTTTCATTCTAATTGCACATTAATAAAGTACCTGCGAGTAGGTACGACGGTCTCTTACGAGATGCTCTCCTAGAGATAGAGGGAAATTATTAGAATATTCTAATAATTTCAAGCGCGGCTGCAGCCGGAAATTTTATAGGGACTAACTAAAAAATTTTGTGGAGTTGAGAGTTACACATTCAATCTTCACATTTTTCACAAGATTTTGGGGGAAGAGAAGAATTATAAGTTTAGTTTATAATTGGAGTTATTAAATAATACACTTTTTTTAAAACACAGAACGCTGGCGATATGCGGGGCATCTTCTCCTTCCTCTTGACCTATTTATTTATGTACGTAACTGCTGAGGAGTATGTCAGGAATGATACCAGTTTTGTCGAATTTCTCGGTCAAGGCATCCAGACCGAAATACAGAATGTCAAACAGCCTATTGATGAAACTCTTGCTTATGTGGGTTCATCGCAGTGTAAGTTATTTTTTTAAACGATTACTAGCAATTTGGATTACAAACTACTAGTGTTCTTATTCTCCCCTCCAGCTGAAATGCTTGTGTTAAGAGTGGGCCACACCAGTAGTTCACTGACTGGGATTTGAACTCACGACCTATACCACTGAGCTACTGACGCTTAGTTATTAAAACGCTTTTGATATATTACGCTAAAATTGTAAATCCTGAATAATTTAAGATCTAACTCTTATAGTTAAAAAAACATATTTCAGGCAAACACGTGAAAAAATTACTAGGGGTTTCATATGAACAGTTACAAGGGGAGAAAGAACCTAACTTGAACACTCTCTCCGTAGTTTATAAAGCTTGGTAAGTTTTAGTTAGTAAGTCGTCTCGCTTTTTTTAAATTATTTATGTTATCTTGTATATATAATTATTTAGGTTATTTTGTATTTATTTAACGATTTAAGATTATTAGATTACCTATTCATATATCGACGCCCTCACCGAATAAGTCCTCACTTTACTGTAAATTATTTTTATTTCTGTTTTGTAATCTACATACACGATTACATCTTCTATATTTTTTTCCAATTTTTTATACTGTTCAATTAATAGATATTAAAAAATATTTTTATTCGATGGAAATGAATAAACTTTCTCAAGTTTCTCCTTAAATAAATGAAAAGAATTAAAATAAGTATTAATTAGTTAGGTAAAAAAATTAGCTTTCATTTGATATATAACACATCACATGTTCCAGTGTTTATGTTTTTTATTTTTTCTGTAAAATTTGTGTTTTCCGATTACGGTTTTATTCGGTGGGGGCGTCGATATATATACTTACGCCTTATTTGACGCTCATTGAATTAAGCATAACTACTTATCTTACTTTTCATGTACAATTTACTATTCCAGTCAGGCAGAAAACATCAGCTCATTTCTTAGAAACTGTCGAGTCTCTCATTTTTGCAAACTATAATAACAATTGTGAATTTTACAAGTAGGACTGGACTAAAATGTTTCTGTTTTAACATTGTACTTTATTTATTAATTATAATACCAGGGAATATACAACCAAAATCAATATAACGGCAGCAGCAGAGATACTTAGGCAAGCTCGGAAGTATGAATCCACAGACAAACTCATCATGTTCATACATGGTTTCACAGATGACCCCTATAAGGACAGCTTTAGTAATATTACTCAAGCATTCTTTGAAAAAGGTAATATCTGTTATTATAGTCTAACATTAGAATATTAATTTGTTGAATTCGCATTTTCAGAGCAGGGCACGAAACATTTAATATGATAACTTCAGATAAAAATAACGTAAAAGTAACTTAAAGTGATTACACGACAAAGCACTAGATACCTATGACACATTTAATTCTAATTAATAGAATGATCAATATCTATTTTAGTAAAGCCATTCACGGTATTTGTAACATAGGAAGCGTGGTAGCTTAATACAATCACAATGACTTAGTCAGAACTTGTCTGAGAAAGCGTGTTAAGAATAACAATTACCTTTGTGTACATTGCGGTTAAATGTTCACTTACAAGTATCTAAGTCATAGTGTAGGTTAATGAAGTTTTTTTTAATTATATTATAGCACTATTCCTAAAATTCAAGTCCTAGTATAGCATTTTATAGTCAGGCTTAGAAAATAGGATACTTTTTATCCCGGAAAAACGTATAACTGCTGTGGGACTGAAGGATTTTATTCAGAACCCTTAATAGATCGAAACAAAATTTTATACTCGCATAGAGTGTAATCTGAGTAATCACATGAGATACAACTTACCCGGAAAAATGTGTCGTCCTATGAGATACAAGGATTTATTCACACATCTGAATAGATCAGAACGAAATTTGGTTCACGTATAGTTTGTAATCTGAATGATCACATAAGACAAACAGGTGGTAAGTACCATAGTAACAGCTGAATGGAATATATTGGATGGACTTCCAACTCCAACTACCAACTTCCAAGACGTATAAAATAACGAGAGTGATTTTTTTTTGCGGAATGCAGAAATCGTGAAGATGAGAACGATGAGATTGAGTAAGTGACTTCTTAAACCTAACGGACGTGAGTAATCAAATTGGTTATTTTTACAATGGCACCTTTCTTAACAACATGATCGGTAAATACTCGTGGACAAACGAAGTGTATACATTCGCTAAAATAAGGATTGACGCAGCACTGTCCTAATAGATCAGCAGCGGCTCAATAATTAATGTCACACAGTAAATATTGACTATGAAACTTAAATTAGTATCATTACGTAAAATTAAACTAACAACACTCACCTTCACTGGTTTTCAATTCACAAGGGACGAATTAATACGGGTCACTGTGCAGTAAGTGTATAAATATTATATTTATGTATTTAAAAGCTCAAAGCGAAAATCTGTACAGACAAATAAATAAAATTAAAGTGTCTGTAATTCCAAATTAACACCTTTTTCACCAAATGTGAGAGTATATACGGATATACACAAGAAATTTTTCCGGCTAATCCCTAAAATGGCTGAACCTTCACTGATAGCTGATGGAGATTACCAAAGAGTAACTTAAGCTACTTTTATTTTAAAAAAATAGAGTCTCGAACGTTTCAGCGAAACGAAGACGGGTCGGCTAATAATAAATAAAATAACTAAAAGAATAAAAAAAGAAATAAATGTATCATATCAGGGACTTTCTTCAGGAAAGATAGTTAACTATTTTTTTTCTTAGCAATTTTAACGACTAGTGTATAGATGTTAAAAGTTTCCCTAATCCACTTTACGGCAAAATATGAAGTACTAGAATTTAATTACCTAATTACAAAGGTATCTGTTATTTCCCAGGTCATACAAGTACCATAGCACTGGACGGTAGCTCACTTATCAGATGGCTTTACCTGCGCTCAACCACATATGTACAGTTCATTGGACGAAAACTTGGAGAAATGTTAGCCTCCATGGTATACAGTATGTTACTTTTTAATATATTACGTATCCTCTTGATATTTTATAACTTTGGGCCGATTTACAAATACAATATTACATTTTTTATTATTGTGAGTATTTATGTGGTTTGTTTTAAAAACCTAATTTATTATTAGTAACATAATTTACGTCACGTGCATTGGTATGTGGTATAGTAGGATAGCCAGCAGATTTAGTAGGTTATGTAGACACAGATAAAAAGCACTTTATTTTATAAACATATTTATTAAAATTTAATTTGAGTAAGTATTTGTTTTCTTTAATGTTTATAACACATTCCTACGAAACATTTTTACCAATGTCTGTGAACAATTTATATTTTTTTATTATAATGATGATAAATGAGGTAACCTATATCTATAATAATTATTTAATGTAAAATTGTCCGTCGTGATGAACCTTATTTCTAATTTTTTACTTATAACTGTCTACCTAAGATATTATAAAGCCGGATAGTTTATTTGGTATTATTTTGGTGGTAATCACAGGAATTACTGGTTCAATATCAATAATTATTTTAATATTAGATTGTCCATTTATCAAGGAAGGCCTCCTATACGAAGGCGGAAGAAGAAGCGCGAGTTGGATTGGCATATCGTATAGATTATATAACAAAAAAATTTAATTATTTTTTCTTCCATAAACTAATTTTGAAATATACCAAATCTTTTCGAAATTAGTTTACCTTTTTTTTTATGTAAAGACACAGAGTGAATTTAGCATTTATTTGTGAACATGCCTGAACTTTATTACTGAAGACCGGTTTCCTAAGTACTCGTATCTATCTACAGCGTTTGAATATTGGAGGAATGAAGACATACTAAACTGGTATTCATACAATTATTGTTAATCACTGTTGTGTGAGAAAACGACACAATTATAGAAGTATAATGACAAAAGCGATGTCTTTTAATAATGATTATTATCAGTAGTTAATAATCATTATTTTTGGTCAAATTTCGTTCGTCCTACAAAATGATTACCAGTCTAAACGATAACAACATAAAATCTTTTTTCCAGAGGGTCAAGATCCTGCCCTAATCCATATCATAGGTCATAGCCTTGGCGCCCACATAGCCGGCTTCGCTGGCAAGACCTTTTACAACCTGACTGGTTTCCGTGTAGGCAGGATATCTGGTCTAGACCCAGCTGGACCTTGTTTTAGTCATGTTGATGAAAATAGCAGATTAAAATCTTTGGATGCAAATTATGTTGATGTTGTCCATAGTGATGCTGGAGTATACGGAATTAGAGATCCAATTGGTAAGTAAACATTTTTATTGTTCTATCTATGTTTAACGCAATGGTTCTATCTATATGTTTAAAATTATTGATTACTGCCATCAGAAACAAATAATACTGTACTGTATATTCTTTAATACATGTAAAATGTCTCTACACTTTATACTTTTTATCAGAATAATAATTGTCTTATTTGAGATATTTGGTGATGGATAATAATTGGATGCGCGTTAAATATGCTTATGACAATTTAAACTCTAACAGGTTTAGATAATATACTAGATGATTAAAAGGTTGCGTCTATCTCATTTAATATTATAAACTGCTTTAGGTGACGCAGATTACTTCCCCAACAATGGCATGAAACAACCTAACTGCCTCTTCCAAACCTGTTCACATTCTCGATCTTGGCTATTATATGCTGTATCTGTGATCTTACCAGAAGCTTTCCCTGCTGTAAAATGTGAAAATTGGGAAGCTTTTAAGCAAGGAAAATGTGATACTGAAATTAGGTAAGTCAAATGGTAGACCCGTAAAAATTTAAACAGTCAAAACAAATTACTTATATTGTAATAATAATTCAATTATAGAAATTACGTTTTTTTTACTTATAACAGACCATTCACTTTATGAATAAGGTATTATGTAATGTCTACAAACTTTGTTTCCTTACAGTTATATGGGCTTCCCATCTAAGCCTGGCCTAAAAGGACTCTTTTACCTTCAAACGAGCGGGAAATATCCTTTCAGTTTGGGCACGAATGGAATCAAGTATAGGAACACAGACGGCATCGTCGGCAATATTGGAAATATATTAGGGTAATGTATTTTATAAACAACAAGCCGACTCAGGCTGGACCGATTTGAACTGAATTTTCACTGGCAGATAGCTGATGTTATAGGGAGTAATTAGGTTACTTTATTTAAAAAAAATACAAAAGATAAAATCTTTGCTCACAAGTATCTGGTATATGCTTTACAGTAATGCGTGGTAAATTGGGGGTTGGCTAGTAATAATTAAATTTGAAATTGGCTCATCAGGAGGAACTGAGTTGAAGTCTTCACCTAATAGGATTTAGTTATTAATTATTAAACATTTATTTTTCTTGGCTGACTATACCAACTTATTTACACACAGTAAGGATAGATATATTCAGTAATTTTTCTGTTGTCTGTGTTTCTATAAAAAAAAATGTAAAATGAAACATACGAAAAACCTTTAAAAATTCAAAGAGAGGCATAATTTGCGTCAGTAAGGCAAAAGCACTTATTGTTAATTACTTGGTGGTTGCAAGTTGAGTATAAGATTTCGATAATTTAGATAATTGGATTTTGCATTATTGATTTTTATATTCTTTATAATTTCAGGAAAACGAGTAGTGGTGTAATAAATAGCGGATTAAAATTACAGGAAAACATAGGGAAGGGTTTCTTAGGAATCTTATAATAACTATCAAAAATATAATTTATTATTGTGATATTAGTAAAAGCTAAATTTACATAAGTGTTACGTCTATAACTATAGACCATATTGTTAGCTAACACCATAGATATCAGGAGATATGCCATCATTACGCTAAAGTATAGAAAACCCGAGTCACCTGTTCGCGCCACGATAGGGGCATACGCATTGTTCGCGCATGTGGTCAGTTTGACCGCATCGATTGTACACTTCACGCTCCATGCCATATTCCCCTATATCCGTGGTTAAGACATATTTTTATGATTGAATAAAAGAATTAATTAAAACAAAGCATCTTTATTGTAATATCTGTTACTTCATAACTTCGTTAAATATCAAATAATACGGAGCTGGGACTCTTACAAAAATAAACATCTCAATAAATATAAAAGAATAACGCAAGACAAATACAACGTACAATCAGAAAAAGAAACAACTTTTACAACAAACAAGTATTTTAAGTAAAATAATTCGAAATTGTCATTTTTTTTCTAATTGCACTTAATTCTAAAATGCAGTCGAAATTTTTTCAAAACTGCCTTTTTAGAATTTGACGATAAAATACAATGTCATATTGATAAAAAATAAAAGAAGCTACGCCGATTCAGAACCAACGTCGTCAACTTTATAAACTAACATATTGAAAAACGTTACAGCTAGCATAAGAATATATTAATAATTGTATAATACGAATTGTTTTATACCTGTGGGCGGAAAATTAATGCAAAATATTACTTAAGACTTAAAAAGTATCTAACTATAATTGTAAAAAATAAATATATCTTTAAAAAAAATATTACTCAGGCACCTAAATGAATTAAACTTATAATAAATGTTAATCTTACTTTTTCGTTACTTCTCTACTCCATTGTGCTTTTAAGAAATTCACTGTCAATAAAAATTCAATAAAAGCCCACAGATTAAACAATCGGATCTAAGTATTAAAGAAATATAAAAAATACACTCTACCAGAATATTCTAAATTGAAACCAGGTATATTGGAATGTCCTGTATATAAAAATGGTGATGATTTATTTATAGACATTTATTATTATACGAAAAATATCAAATTGAACTTAATCGCACTTGATGCCGACAGCTACAAATGAAAATAAAATATCTTAATGATAATGATGTATATTTGTATGTTTTCTAAATATTAATCGTACAATAATACAAATTGTGCTTGTGATAGAACGAAATGCGCTTCTGGCCCTATTATTACATACGTGAAGACCCTAAACACCGATCGTGAAAGCCTTTTCTTTTTTTATATAACATCTCATATTTTAATAATTGTCTGTATAAAGTTATTCAAGTGGCAAGGAATATGTACCTATATTTTATCTTGAATTATAAAAATTAAAATAATTATCCAATATAACCAGTAATACTTAGCACTTGCTTGTTTTGATATTTTAAATACACAAAGGAAATACTTCATATCAACTATAATTAAGACATAGCCTGTTATTTAGTCAGTCCAATTTATTTCTTATAATAGACAGCTATTAAGATATGATATATTAAATTTACGCCCAAGCTGCTGAAAATTTGCCACTGTCAGCTTATATTAAATGAAACAAAATACGGCACTAACACACAACACGATTATTACTAAATAGCACCTAATGGTGTATTGTTTGTTCATAGAAAAATATATATAGAATAAACAAGCTTAATTAAGAACGTAATATAGAAACGTCCTCATACCTCAATAAAAGCAATTCGAACGACATCTTTGTTTTAACACTAAACGTATTTGATGACGCTTGCATAGTCTATACATATTATCCTTAAGATCATTATACATTATAGCAACATTTCGTAAATATAATTTATAATTTAGGTCCCGATTTCACGTACAAACCCGTTTCGCGCCAAATATAATTCAATTTTAAACAGACATACCCATAGCAATATTGAATAAACTTTCAAAAATTTTTATATGTGCACTTTTATCTATTACAAAATATGCATCTTCAAGCCTTTTTAATTAAGAAACATTGTTATAGATTGGAAAAGATGTATATAGTAAGATTATTTTTTGTCTTTTAATAAATAAATAGTAATATTATAAATAACGCGGTAAGGTTTGACTTCAATCGAGTTTTAAATTAGTCCCGCAAAGGTAAATTGAGATTTTAGAGAGAAAAATACTTTTAATCTAAATAACGGTGGTACCTCGTGTGACATGTTTTAAAGCTATCAAAAGAAGAAAATCTTCGTGAACACGAACATTATATTTTTCCACTATGGCAACTTTTACACGTACAACAAGCCAAAATAGCTTAGCTTAAGCTTTACAATCGAGTGCGTTTCGACACAACATCGATATACAAAAATGGGTCGATTATTCGTTCAAAAATTACTTAAATTATATTTGTAGTGATGTATTTAATACTTATTTGTTTTTTATGTATGTAATATACACATATCATAAACATCGAATCATGATCATGAAATGTCGTACGACATGTCGTGAGTCGTATTTACTACAGGTTCTTATATACACGATATCTCAGATAGCGTTACTAACGATATAACGAATGACCAACATGCCGTACGATTATAGGTTATATTTACAGAGTTAATATTAAATTGAAGAGAGTTTATGAAGTTTCTGTAAAGTTGATCACATACTCTGCAAATATCATCACTATCGCTGAACTGTCATAGTAATAAAGCGTCGCCATTTTGTTAAATAGTCATTACAATATGGGAGCTTTTAAAATTATGGTTGAGTGCTTTGCTGCTGGATTTCGATCTTTTCCACTGTCATGTCAGGATTCATCGCTGTGGCTTCCTGAAAAGTGATTAAACAAACTGAGTTACTTTTAACAGGTGAGTGTATTTTAAGTAACATGCAAGTATGTCAAACAAATTACTAGAACGAATCAATCCCATAAAAATGTTGTGTAAAGTCAGAAACGGTAATGTATTAAACGCGCCATTTAGACTAAGGAATTGCTGACGGTATTTGATGTGAAGAACAAAGGTAGATAAATAGATTTTTTCCAAAATATTTGAATACGCTTACAGTACTGTTTTATAAAAAATTGAAATAATTTTACCTGAATAGCTTCAGCAAGTGCGCGATCGTGATCGATCGGGTCGCCATCAGACTGGATGGTGATTTTCTGCTCAACACGCGTTTCTACCACGCCGTTACGTTCAGTTTTGTACTGTAATATAAATGTGAATTTACTAAAACGGCAACTAGGAATGTTTATAGATCAATATTACTCAAACTTTCACTTTAACATACAACTTTAGAAATTTTTGCATATTCTGTCTACATTCAGGATGTAAAATACTCACGGTAATAGTTTCAACAGTGCGTGTTTTAGAGCTGATAGTTTGAGATGAAACCACCTCCCCTTCTGCAGTTGTTTCCTCGTCTGTGACTGGTTCTGTCACTTGTGGTCCTGTGCTCATCTACAATATATTACAATTAATTTGAATAGGTCATACGATAACAAAATGGCAGTAAATGATTTCTTCTTCATTTAAGTTATATGACTGCGTGTGTATGTACAAAGGAAGTAATATTTTCGCCAAAAATTCCAAACTTTAAAGATATTTTTAAAGATTCTTCACAAACATTTTAATTTCCTCAACTCACTCCTCCTACATGATATATGTTTCATATTAGCAATTAACGATTCATTCAAATATTACATCATGAGAGTGAACACATTGGAAACAATGAGATTACTGTAATGATTGAACACTTATTTTTGATATAAAATATAATGTGCTTTATATGAATCTTTAATTATTTTAAAAGGCTAATAATGAAATAAAAAACATGAAATAACTAACCCTAGTAGTAGCACCGTGTACCATGCTTCCAAAAGGCGCATTTCCCATGACCGTCGTGCTCGTGGTCGTCTTGTACGATCCAGGTTCCTAAATAAAAGTTTTAAGTGTTATAATGCCTTTACATTTGCAATAACGTTAAGATCTATCCTATGATTTAACTTCGTATCTATCCATTGACCTCCATTATATAATAATATAATATATAATAAACTTGGATTTGTCTACTTTAATAAAATAAGATCTAAAATTATCATACAATTACAGCGACGTCTTGATCCATCATATAAATTATACAAAGAATTGTAGATTTATTCTAGTTAATACTATAATAATAATAATAATAACGAGTGTATAAACAAAAACTGCCCAATTAATCCAAAAACATCCTAAAATAAAACCATCATAAAATAAATGAATTTATACAGAGAATAATTTTACATGCACTTAAAGCTTTATATAAAGAGACGTCGTTTAGCAGATGTGTTTTATTTAGCTTCGAGATACACAATGAGAATTTTGCACTTTAAATCCAGGCCATATAATAGAGGTCGATAGAATTTGTGAGCAATAAACGATAAAGATCAGAGCCAACATACCTAAATTAAATGTGAAGTAAACAAAAGTAATTAAATAAAGAAAAGTTGAATAAATATTAATACAAACCATTTATTAACCAATATTCTATAATATATTAAACCGAAAAAAATAAAATTGCGTTTAATGTAATTTAAATAAACAGTCTAAAATATTGTTCAATACTATAAAATTGAACATTATTTTCATACAGCATGCGCAAACCTACTAAATCATGCTGAAACGCATACACATTGGAATGATAACTATTTTAGTTGTAATAATTAAAAGTGACCTCATCTATTCTATTTGTCGTTCCGCTTTTAAAACTGCGGTGTAAGATCGCTCGAATGTGGTTATGCTATTAATTGAAATGGCGTTGTGAACTCACGTTATCATTTAACATAGTAAAATGGTAATCATCCATGAAAGTCATAGAAGTGATTATAGGTATTATCTATGTAATGAAATAATACAGGTAATGTCAGACAACACATTACTTTTTTATATGTTTTTGTTACGACTAAATGCGAGTCGTGTATAAAACGCACACGACTAAATCAGCGGTACCTAAAATCAGATATTTTGAGAAAATTTTATATGTAAAGCAACATTATTAACAAAAAAAATAATCATCACTTTCAGGTTCAGGATACGTATACATAACTTTACTTAACATTTCATACTACTATCTAATACACACATTAATAATGGAAAATCCATTTTGTCTCATTTACCTTAATTTTGATGAAAATTTGTTATCCGATTTGTTTAAGATTCAAACCAGAACCTTTTTTTGAAAACCTTCATATGGGTATTTCATATGAAAACATTACAGACAAATAAAAGTGATATTAATAATGATAAAATGTATATTTTTTGTTTCCAAAAATAAAGTTTATAATAAGACATACAGTAATATCACTTTTATCTTCTATACAAACAAATAATACTTACAGTGACATAGTAATGTCCTTCCGTTCCTTCTTCAAAATCTATGGGAGTTCCAGAATCCCCACTGCTTAAAGAACTTTCTGACCCATGTCTAGTTATCTATGGTTTTATGAATGGTGTGGGTTTTAGTCCATTTTGACGAATATGCATAAAGTTTTATATAGTCCATGGTAGGTGTCAATATTCCGATTATGTAGGTGTCCATGGAATTATCACAAATGGTTTCACACCATGCAATTAGATTCGTCCATAATGAAAGGTAGGGAAAAAGAAAAAAATCAAAATTAGAACATAATCCAACATGCAAAGGTTACGTGGCGGCTTTTTCACTGTATGAATATTAAAATAGTTTTTTAAATGTTATTTCTTTATTGTCGTGTTTAATATAAAATCAATTTTATAACTGTTGGTACTTAAACTAGTTTTTAATTTGAAACGCTGGTTTAAGCTCTGAAAAGCCTTCAATTAAGCGCATTCGTGAAAAAGCTGCCATACAAAAAGCAAAAGAATAAAATGAGGATATGAAATCAAAAGAAATCAAACCATGCTGAACGGGATGATTTTAAATGAATAGTTTTAAATGTACCTTATCTCCGGTAGTGACAGTAGTTTTGACCTCTTGTGTTAAAACTCTTTGTTCTTGCCTGGTTGCAGATGATGTAAGTGTATGTGCCACAGTTTTTTCTTCCATTTGCTGTGTTTTTGCTTTTGTATCCAAGTCGTGATGGGTGGTCGCGGTTCTCGTGGTTACCGCCCTCGCTGTCACGTAAGGACTTTTTCCCTCCAATGGCTCTAAGCTTTCCGCCTACATTAAGGGTTAGACTAACATGCATTATGGGTGTAACTAAATCTATTTACATGGACATAAATGTTACTACTAAAGCTCTCAAAGCCAAAAATGAAAAAAAAAGAAAATCCGAAATTAAATAAAAAACGACATATAAGGATTAAAGTTAATGGAATCGTACGTATAGAATAAAAACGAACCTTATTCGTATGAGTAGAGAAAGTGACTTCACCGGTACCGAGATTTTCGACTTCCTGTTCGACGTTGTGTGTCACGCCTTCATCGTTCTTTGTTAGAAGTTGCTTGGTGGTTGTTTTCACGACCACTGGAGGGGTAGGGGTTTTCTTAGTTCGCTGTGAAATCGGGATTTTTGAGGATAAGGGAGTTGAAGACGATACATAACCCTGGTGTCTTATATGCTCGCTGGTTGTGTACTCTGTGAAAGTTTTAGGCTCATCTCCTCGAGCCGGACTTTCATCTTTGCCAAACGTGGAAAATTTATGTGTATTTACAGTCTGAATATCAATATTTGCCGGTAAGTCATGAGTTTCTTTTTCTATAGTGTAATTTCCACTCTTGTCTTCGAAATGTGATGGATCAATTTGAGAATAGTGTAATATCAACTGGCCAGTAACAGGATCTCTTACCGCAGTGCTAGGATCTATATCACCTGTATCAGGATCAATGTCACCGTACTCAGTTTTTATTCTACCCGTAACAGGATCTATTTTTCCTGATAACGTCATTGTTTGAGTGACAGTTGTACGTGCTCCTTTAAGTCTCGGATCATCCGGATCGACATCGATGGTCTCGCCAGTAATTGGATCAATAATCTGATAAACATAGACTGTTTTGGTCGTTATGATCCTGCCTGTCGTTTCATCAATCGTGCATTCTCTTGGGTCTAGTTCTTTAACTCGTCCTTTTTCATCCTTT
Source organism: Neptis clinioides (assembly GCA_027564055.1). Lineage (NCBI taxonomy): Eukaryota > Metazoa > Arthropoda > Insecta > Lepidoptera > Nymphalidae > Neptis > Neptis clinioides. The sequence continues at coordinate 16,451 of JAOPUB010056184.1, forward strand.
TGAGTTATAATGTAGATCTTGATTATGATGAATTTACCTGTTCGTGGATCTATTTTGCCCACTTTTGTATATATTTCACCACTGCCAGTGTCAACCTGAGATGCCGAGTAAAGAGGTTCATTATTTTCATCAACATCTCCTGTCGCTGTATATATCTGTCCATTATCTGGGTCAATTTTGATAAGAGCTTTATCGACATCTGTTGCTCGAATAATAGTGCCGGTTTTCGGATCTAATCTTCCGTAAATAGTAATGATATAGCCTGTATTCGGATCAATCTGACCTGTTGTATATAAAACTTCCCCAGATTTGGGGTCTTTTGGTCCAGCGATCCAAATCTGGTTGGTTTTAGGATCAACTTTCACATTTTTAGGGTCATTTGTAACTATCTGTTTACCAGAAATAGGATCAACTTTAGTTTGAATTATTCTTAGACACATTAATCTACCAATATCCTTATCTGGTTTTCCAGATTTCGGATTGACTTGTCCAGTACGTAATAAGAATTGACCAGTAATCGGGTCTACTTTAAGTTCTTTACTTTCAAACCTTCCAGTCTTGGGATCGTTATACGTAACAGTACCTTTGACAAGGTCTATCTGGCCATATTTGGTATCAATTTTATTATTATCAGGATTAATTTGTCCGGTACTGCTTTCAATAACAGAATTCTTAGCTTCTATAATTCCTTTTTTATGGTCTAATTTTCCTGCAAACGTTGTGACTTCTACGACTGGATCAATATGACTGCCAACTACAAGTACTTGGCCGAGTGTAGGATCAATTCTGCCTGTCTTAGGATCAACAACGCCGACTACAGTTATTTGTCCACTATTTTCATCTATTTGAATGGATTTAGCGTCTTGGGCACCATATGTATCTGTCACAAACATAACTCCATTTGAAGGATCAATAACACCATATTTTGTTGAAATATTACTAGTTTCTGCATCAATTTTTCCTTTTGTGTGTTCAACGATTCCATCTTGAATGTTAACCTTACCAGTTCTAGGGTCAATAGGGCCAGTAATGGCTGTTATTTCTACAACAGGATCATCTTGTTTAGCAATACTTAAAATCATACCCATATTGGAATCAATTTTTCCAGTTTTGGGATCAATAGCACCAGAATTAATGAAGATTTGCCCAGTTTCATTAAGAACTAAACCATCTTTAGTTTGTTTCTGCCCAGCTCCATCTGTAAACACTATACTTCCTTTCTTAGAATCTATGACACCATATTTAGTTTCAACGAGACCGCTTGGGTCAAGAACTCCAGTTAAGTGTTCAACTTCTGCAGTGTGGAAATCTGGTTTTTTTGTTTTAGGATCGAGCCTAGTGAAGATAACCATGATCTTTACCATCTTCTTTCTAGGCTTTTCCGGTGGCGCCGTTGTTGGTTTGGTGGGTGTCATTGCCCTTACTGTAGTAATCGGAGATGCTTTTTGAAGTTGACTTAAAACGGGAGGTGGTGTACGCACAGGAGAGTGCAATGGGGTCTGAACCGGTGAAGTAGCATGTGTCTTAGTAGGAGATGGAGTCAGTCTTGAAGGTGGTATACTAGCCCTCTGTGACACAGGGGCGTTGGATAATACGTTTTGTTTATCTACAATTACTAATTGTTGAGCATATGTGGGGTCAACTTTTCCAGTCTTTGGATCAACAACCGAAGTAGTCACAATTATTGTACCATTAATAGGATCAATTTCAGCTTGTCTTAGATCTTGTTTTCCACTCACAGGATCCTTATAAAGTATCTGAGCAGATTTAGTATCCACGATACCAAAATCAGTATGAATTTTTCCATCTTCAATACTTACGTAGCCTTTAGAAGCATCGATGGTACCTGCTCCAGCGTCAACTGTTTTAGTCTTTGGATCGAATTTGCCTGTTATGATTACAACACGAATTTCTCCTTTAGATACAGGTTTTGCGTGTGTCACAACAGGTTTATTGACGATACTGTATTGTTGAGCGAAAGTAGAATCGACTATTCCAGTCTTAGGATTAACAACATTGCTTGTGATCAACATATGGCCGGTAGTTGGATCTACTACAGATTTTTTAATCTCTTGTTTACCAGTCTTTGGATCTGTTACTATGATTTCTCCAGTAGCTGGATTTACAGTACCAACTTCTGTACGGATCGTTCCATCTGCACTTACTGTTCCACCAACAATCTCTGTAATGCCTTGAGTTGGGTCTATCTTCTTTGTCCTTGGATCATACTTAGTTGTTATAATAACGAGATGAATTTCTCTTTCCGTAGGTTTGACATCTTTATCGACGATACTAATTTGTTGAGCTAACGATGAGTCGAGCTTTCCAGTTTTCGGATCAACAACGCCCTTTGTAAGAATGAGATGGCCAGTTTTAGGATCAGCAACTCCATTTCTTACTTCAGGATTTCCAGATAGAGAATCAATTTGCTCGAGCTTACCTGATTTAGGATCAAGTATACCAAAGTTAGAATGAATTCTTCCATCGGGAGCAACAATAGCCCGAGAAGTTTCAACATGTCCATTAGGATTGTCTAGTCGTTTATACTTAGGATCATATTTACTTGTTATTAAAACGAGTTGTACTTCTTTACCAGGTACTGAAGCAAAGGTATCCTTAGGTTTGTTAACTACCGTCAACTGCTGTCCTAATGTAGGATCAATAACACCCGTATTGGGGTCAACTACACCTGAAGTAAGTAGCATGTTACCTGTTTTAGGATCTACTATTGCTTTTTTTACTTCTTGTTTACCAGTGACTGGGTCCTTTACTGTAATTTGTCCGGTCGCAGGGTCGATAACACCTAACTCTGTGTGAACTTTGTCATCATCATCGACTGTTCCCGGAATTGTGTTAACGTGAGCATTGGATAAGTCAAGTTTTTTGTTCTTAAGATCATATTTTGATGTCACTATGACTAAATTCACATGTCTCTCGGGAATACCTTTAGGGGCATCTTTGTCCACAACAGCGAATTGCTGTGCCAGCGAAGATTCTGGTTTACCTGTTTTTGGATCAATAACTCCAGAAGTAAGCAGAAAACTACCACTTTTAGGGTCAATAGTAGCTTGCTTTGATTCTCTTTTGCCAGTCTTAGGGTCTGTATAGTAAATCTTTCCTGTATTAGGTTCCATAATTCCAAAGTTACAATGGACCTTTCCATCGTTATCACTAATAATGCCTTGGGATGTCTCAACAAATCCATTAGGATTATCTAGTTTTTTACTCTTAGCATCATATTTCGCGGTAATAGCAACTACTTGAACTTCTTTACCAGGTAATGACGCAAAGATTGATGTAGGCTTATCTACTATACTATATTGTTGTCCAAGTGACGTGTCTAATTTTCCAGTTCTGGGATCGATAACACCAGATAACAAAAGAATGTTTCCAGTTTTTGGGTCAACAGACAACAAAATGTTATGTATGTCGTTTATTAAGCTATATTCATTCTCTGTACTAAATTTCATTAATATCAGTTCAGTAGTTTAAGCGTAACAGAACGACAAAGTTTAAAATGAAATCTGTCTCCTTTACAATAGCTATATTATTTTATCAGCTCCTTATTTATATATTTAATTTTTAATATTTCTTTTAAAAAAATGTACTTGTCAAGAAAACTGAATATTCTTTCTTTAAGGTAAAAAAAAATATGTGGAATTTTTTTTTATTTTTGACGTGTAAAATAGGGACAATTCAGAAAAACTAGTGATAACAAAATCATGGGATACAGTTTGGGTGTTGCAGCTCCAAATCTATCACCTCCATCCAAAATTCATTTACACCACTGGATAGCTAAAAAATCAAAGAATTTATTACACTAAGTAAGGACATAACACATCCCTCGGTGGAGGGGGGAGCACCTCAACATATAGAAGACGTACTCACTAAATTATTTTTCTATTCTTTACAAAGTTTGCTGTAATTAAGCTCACTTGTTTCTAGTAAAAGATAAAAAAAATAAAGCTCTGCTTATTTAAGGAGCCCATACAAAGCCACTTCGTATTTTCCTCCAAGATCTAGGAATCAAAAGATTTTTGGAGCGTATTTCATCCAATTATTCCACTGAGTTGGACTAGAATACGTGTCCATAATTTACCCGAACATTTTTGAATAACAATTCATACAACAAACACACTATTTAGCGATACTTAAAGACAGAATGAAATACACGTATATACGGGAAAGAAGGGATACTTGAACACCCCTTTTGTTTTTGGGGCTTAATCATAATAGTGAAAGACTTTTCAAGCAGGTATTCTCTTTCTTCTATCTTTATCTTCAATTACATACATCTCGTAAGAGCCTAGTAACCCAGCACCCCTAGGCGGTAAGGGATTTATTCCCCCACTGGCTTGCGACCACCAGCATACGAATCCGGCCGCAGTGTCTCTGACATGTTCCGGTCGAGCCGCATGTGGGCCAGACTTACCCTTCCCTTCTCATCCCGTTGATGTTATAATTTTGGTGGATTCTAAGCTCGCATTCAGGATCAACCGAAACCGTAGCATTCTTCTCTTAATTCCCCTTTCCCCCTTCCTTT
>JAOPUB010056382.1:0-14628 GCA_027564055.1 Neptis clinioides
CTGACTTGGAGGGGAGTTTGTAAAAACCAAACTGATAAGTAATCTTTATAAAAAAAAATTCTAGTTGTGCCTCGGTGCGAATTAACTCTCATATAAGTATGAAATGATGTATTAAATTTTATTTTTCATTTGATAAGTTTTCTTTTCAATATAACTGAAGGACGGTTTAGATGAAAAAAAATGAAGCGATTAAAACACCAACACCAAATTCATTTTTTTTTATCTTAGAAAATATTCGCCTTCAGCTCACGTCATAACCAGCTTTCTCAGTATTCAGTACAAAATATACTATTTAAATCTTCGCAAGTGGTAAAAAAAGCATCTTAAGACTTGTATTTATGAACTGATTAACAAAACCAACATCTAAACTCAACAGTATGTCATACTTAGACCCAACTTGATACTTAACTGCTATTAAAACACATAAAACTAAAAATAACTAAACCATAAACAACGTAAAGAACTTCACGGAACAATTATTGTCATCTTTAAACCTTCTAACTACTAAACTTAAGTTATGGTGTTTTGTTAAGGGAGTGGTGGTACTGCGCGATACTTGGATAATACTTACTGAACGAATTTTCTATTATCTGTTAACCCTTCGCGTGTCTGGTGGTAAAATGTTACGCGCCATGCCTGGTCGGTCTCACAGACCTAAATTAACTTCTGAAAGAAAGTTCATCATTACTACAGTTCATTAATACTCTACTTTACCACTCTCTCTCTTCTACTCAGAATAAGGAGGAGGTTAAGTCATAGTCAACGCTGAAACTTGTCTTCCCAATGCCTTACCTTAAAGAAATAGTGAGGAATGAAGAAAAGAATGCTACGGTTTTAGTAGGTCCTGAGTGTGAGTTCAGAGTCCACTAGAATTATAGTATTAATAGAATGGTAGGGGGAAGTGTAAGTATGTCGGATATCAGATCGGCATCACCAGTCTGAGAACAGATCCCTTTCCACCAAGGGGTGTTGGGTTGCTCGCATCTCACCAGACGGTCACCCCCAGCAGAGGAGAATTGTATACTGAACTGCCCCTCACGGGGTACACACTTCAGACACTGACAGATAACTGAACCGGTGAAGATTGAGTTCAGTTAAAGCAAGTAATATTATTTTAATTGCTTCAAAACACCCATAACAGTCGTCGGTTTGTGTGTGGATCAAACTCAGACCCCCAAGCAAGTCATTCTAGTCTCACCAGACTACCACTGGTCTGAAAATTACTATCATCATCAGATAAAAATATGACGATTACTTTTATTCTTATGTATCCCAATCCGTCGAATAGACTGTCAAAATTACCCCATATAGCAATGGCATGGTTAAATTTTATTTTTGACTGAATGAATTATATCTTATTCATAAGCGTCAGTGGCTCAGTGTTCAGGCATTAGATTCACGAACCAATCCAAACGGTCGTGAGTTCAAATTCCAGTTATTAGACTACTGGCGTGTCCCACTCCTAACACAATCATTCCTGCTTACTTGGAGGAGAGAACAAGAATACTAATAGTTTGTAATCCAAACTGCTAGTAACCTTTATAAAAACAAGACAACGTGATAGTGTTGTTCAAAACATGTATATCAAACCATAACTCCTAATGATACCTGCATGGGAAAACCTAAATGATTCTGAGACCCATAGGAGTGTGGCATCACGCGGATGAATTTGCGCGGATCGGCTAGTATCTTCAGTATCTTTACGTATTACAAAATGTAGTCGCATCAATGTTTGTTCGTTTATTTAATTTAAACTAGGCGATCGGGTTTGATGTAGTTTTCGCCTATAGATAGAGTGATTCAAGAGGAATGTATATATATATATATACAATACTACATACTTTATTAGATATTATCGTAGAAAAACCGTTCAAATCTGTAGCAGGTAGTTAGTTTATCATAAACATATAAATTAGTATACAACAATTTATATTTAGAGAGAAACAAACGTGCTTGGGGATTGTGACTCATCAGCAGCTTATAAGACCTCTTTGTATACTATTTGCACTATTATATGCAGTGTTAACTGTATGAAATCAATTGACAGATTGTCTCAAATCCATCGAAATAGAAACCACACACAAATAATAGGTTCAAAGAAATGTATGAAGGCAACTAGTACCCGAGTCGCAAGTCCCAGGCACTATCCATATCAATAGGTAAGTAAAACCATTGACTATAATACAGTAAGACTTTCTATTTGATTGCAGCGAAATTAGAACTCAAAAAACAAGTTTCGCTGGACTGCTTTCTATATGCATCTATGCAACTTATCTTACATAAATATATAAAATTGGTGTTTGTTCGTCTAAAAGTTTGTACCTGATATATACGTTGAAATCCGATTCGATTCGTTTAGCCGAAAACCGTTAATATCGGTATGGTACTAGTTTAATGGAGAAGGTTTCTGTGCTTGCTTATTCTTTGAACCTGCAGACTATCTAGAATAAAATCCGATTCGATTCGTTTAACCGAATGCCATGAAACTTGTTATATATATGTATGATTTCATAAAGGTTTATAACGTAATTTACTATTAATAAAATAAGGACACAATATAATCCGATTCGATTCGTTTAACGGAAACCATAGATATCAGTACAGTAATAATTATTAAACCTGGACACTAGATCACACTATAAAGGCCGAATAAATTCCGAATCGATTCGTTTAGCCAAACACCGTAAAAATTGATATATGTTTTTTAGAGCATTGAGTAAAAAAGAAGAAAAAGAGGAAGAGGTACGGGAGTTATACGGTCAGGATATAACTTGACGTTACGCTCTCTTAATATTCTGACAGAACCCAGCAGTGCCTTAGACTTGCGACTAAGTGTGTAGGTTTAGAAGGCCTTTTACAACACTCACCTTCACTGTCCAGGTTCTCTGTCTAACCTAACGTAGTGTTTACGTCTCCACGTGGTATCTACATTGTAACTACTTCATTATGATTTATTCTCCGACATATATTTTAAAAAATTTGTGATAAATAATCACTCTTAACTTTTTCCAATATTTTTATCAGTATATGGTGAATTGGAAAATTATAAAAAAAATGCACAAAATGACCCTAATCAACAGCTTTAATATCCCACCGCATTAACTCCAATGCTCATCTAATTTGACAGACAAATGCAATAGTAATGATCAATAATGATAATTATAATAAAAACTCTCATGTCCCGTAATTTGGCAAAACTCGTAACATATTGCTTTCACATTAGTAATGTAAAAAGATAAACCTATCTAGAATAATTACAGGAATTTAGCTCCTCTTTCTGATACAATAAAGCATAAAATCCCCTAAATGTGTACTCATAGAGCATTTCACTCGCTAATTGAATTCTGAAACAGAAGCTGGCGAGTGGTCCGGCGTGCGGAGAGCGAGGAGAGTGCGGAGAGTGCGGCGAGATGTTTGCACACCACTCCTACCCTCGCTGTAATTAGTCACTTGATTATACACTACTGTCTAATATTACATCTCAAACTTTACCAATAATATTTTCAAACACTGGAAAGATAATTTCCTCAATTCGTCAAATTAATTTCCTACTCTACCATGGATCAAAGGACGTCTCTATAAAAAATATATTTTTTATTTTTAAAGATTACTAACAGTTTCGATTACGAACCACTATTATTCCCGTTCTCCTCTCCAAGTTAGCAGTGGGCCACGTCAGTAGTCCAGTCACTGGGATTTGAACACACGACCTGTCGATTGTGATCGTGATTCCAACGCCTGACCCATCGACCGACTTAATATAATTAAAATAATTCTACATTCATATTAAGATTTATAAAAAAAGTTACACAAACTCTACTAAGTATGTTTTAAAAGTAAAGTAGAGTTTTACGGTTTTGTTGATGTTTTATAATAATTTTTGATATTAAAATGTTTTTGTAGAGTTCATAAATTTGATCTAACATCAATTTCAGATGTAATCAGATTTTATGTTGAAGTAAAGTTTGATTTTAGTTAACTAAGTCTTGATAAGGTAAACAGTACAAGGTTGACATGGTCTCCATGAACTCTACTCCAAATTACACCGTATATCGTAGTTTAGAGGTAATGGCGACAATATTGCTCACATAACAAACTGAATATATGACTCTAGCACATCTTTGACCCCTGAATTCTAGATCCTCCTTATTAAGATTTGTAAATACAGCACTGGAAGGAGGAAGTGACACAATGTGTAATGTTGTCTATGGAAAACGAGTCCCTTTTACAGTTCTTACTGTAACTGAGATCATTTAATTTACCATAAACAATAGATTTATACTATTTATTTATTCAGAATATAACAAGACACAAAAAATATAGGTTTCGGGTCATTTTAACATTGAACTTCTTGTTAAAACTTTCTTCAGATATTGAACTGAATTCTTGTGATGGTACTCTACCATTTTCTCTCAGCTTAAATCTATACATATAATTATAATTTTTGATTGGTGAGAATTTCCGGTTTGTTTATTTTACTAATACCCATTATTTGATTACTTATAAGCTCTATTAAGGATTGCGTTGACGTCATTAGACTAACTGATAACTTGTTTAACATTAAGGCATTAGTAGCATGGTAGAGCAAAGTATAGTGAGTAATGTTACAATATAAAACCTGCTAATGGTTCATAAGACCCAAGTACTTCTATTTTTATATTTTAAAATAGTTGATAAGTAAATTTAAATGAGCACTTAACAATTCGTTCAGTTCAAAGAAAGCGATACGAGCGCGGAGAGGAGATGAGAGAGAGCTGCGAAATAAACTGCTTGATCACATCTGCGATTGTAATTGAATATCTGTTTACTATCAGGGGACCTTGTTTACTCTGTTTTTGCTTATTAATACAATTTTCGAGTATTGGTTCTCTCCTGTATCGAGAGCTATCGAGTTTTGCTCGGCAAGTGAATATTGAAGATGTGGCATTAGCTCTTTGTCTAATTACCATAGCCACTATTTTATTTAAATTTTGTGTGGGGTTCAGGCTGTTGAGGGTTAATTGTTGGACTTATTGGTGTGAGTGGTTCAGTGCTTACTTGCTGTTTTGTCTTAGATTCTGTTTGTCAAGCTATTTTACTCCAGATGTCCCTGCGAACGTGAAAATACACAAAAAGTAGTTTATTTATAGTTTTTCAATTGTAAATCAAGAAAAAAATATTATAATTTTTGATTTTACAGTACCTTTCTAACATAATATAAAAATATATGATACAATTTGCTTTTTTATTGAATTATTCTTTATAGCTAACATCTTGTTATATGAATTTACTATTTAGCTTAGATATGTACTAACAAATTTGTGACAAACAATCATACAAAATGATTTATTTAATTAATTAGGAAATTCATTCTGTAGCTGTATGTAGAGCAGTTTGTGTAATGGGTTGCCTTTTCTATAAATAATCAGGGATTTTTATTATATTTTTTTGAATACTTTAAAAATTGATACTTCCAAGCAGATATATTCAAAATAAATTTCACTTCAAACAATTATCCATAACCTAAAAGTTTTGACAATAATGAACTGAAGAACCAATCGTGAGTTAATGAAACCGAAACAAAAATAAAATAAAATCCGATACATCCAAGTGTCGAGCAGTCTGGTGGTGATGGTGATGAAGGTGAAGGCGGTACACTAATACTAATACAACGCTTGTTATTGCAACTTGTCACCACTTAGCTGAGCGGCGTCTCTGACATCCGATACTATCTTACCTCCGAACAACCAAAAAACAACCTTATTTTCACCCCACTAAGACGTAAATTGACTAAACGTATGATGAACAGGCGTTACATATCGTGTTGACAGAAAAAACAATCATTTCCGTACAAATGAGTGTTAACTTGTTTGCTACTCAATAATTCTAACATTTTCTATTGCGTTCTGGTATTTGAAAAAGTTTCTGTTTTTATATAAACAACTTCTTGTGTTAAACAACATCTGGAACAATCGCTTGAAATTTCCTCTTTGAATCCAACCTTCCCCTTTTTTGGATAAAATAACTAACAAAGTGAAAAAAGGGGAGTTAAACGTAGAAAGAAAGAATAAGAGAAAAAAAAATGAAAGATAGTAAATAAAGAAAGTATGATATAGTTAGTTAGTTAAAAAAAGAGAGACGGAATTAATGTAAATTACTGGGGATCACCATCTGCAGACGCATCATGCAGGTTGATTAAACAATAATACTCTCAGTGACAGTTAATAAATAGTTAGCTTTCATGACATGTTACGTTGATGCAAAATGGCGGGATAGCAGCCGCCTCTATACACCGTCGACTCTAATTAGTCTTATTAACAAGTTTATCTAGAAAGCCGGTGTAGCTCCAATGTGATATTTGATTAATGTATCTCGTAAACAAAGTAGAAACATTCACATAATAAAATAACCAGTGCTCTTTAAATCAAATTACACGTTTTATAAGAAGACTGCTTTACTTTATAATGTTCTTTATTGAAAGGTCGTGCTATTTTCTTTAACGTTGCCTTGTTATTCTTAAAGCCTGCATTTATGCATTATACTTTAGATTTTATACTTAAATACAATACACTTATACTTTAACAAAAGAACGCTAGATCCTTTAAAGTTTTATAAAGGTTTCATCTTTCATAAAGGTTCTTAAATCGTATTTCTATCATAAAAATAGGACGTCTATTTTAACTAAAGGAAAAACGATTTCATCAGTTATTTTAGAGGTTTTTAAAATTATATTAAATTCGATAATTTCGATTTTAATTTAAAAACATGCACATTCCCGTCCCATTGTGTAATGACTAAAGATTGAATGGTGAAAAATAGAATGAAATATAAATTTATTACAATTTTTCAGTAATTTAAAAGTCTATTTATTTAGTAAGGTTACTTAAACAATAATGAATTCTGATTCATTTATTTAAAAGTAAGTTTTAAATAGTACTTATAAAATATCAAAAGTTAAAAAAATATAATGTGGAGAAATTATTGAATAAAATACCCAATAAAATTGTAAAATCATCATTCATCAACTCCTAAGATCGTTTTAAATAGAATAGAAATATTGAAATATAAAAAGTATAACCAGGAAAGATTAAATGTGTAGATTAAAAATGAAATTGCTAATAAATTTGTAAAATCATCTTCAAAGCGGATTATTAGATTATAATTGTGCTTAATCTCTACGAGATTTTAATATTGAATAAACACTTTTTAGAGTTAACAAGAGAACGTTGTTTCTTCACATAAATATAAGAACAAGTAACTCAATTAATTTATAATTAATTAACTGGAAGAAAAATCAGCTGCAAATACTGTATACAGCAAAGGATATTCTGTAGTCAGTCCAGTCACTGAAATATAATAAGCAAAATATGTTTTTGCCGATTTTTCGATGTTTAATCGGTGATAATTGGTGCCCGAGCGAAAAACTAGCGTCCAAAACTAATAATCAATCTCAATCCGGAATGTTTCGCTTACGGAATAAAATTTTTTTTTTAATTTTAAAATTTTTCTATAGTAGATCCATATTTAGAATCTATACCTATTCAATTCGTAAAGCAAATATTTTTTATTGCGACTGAATAATTAATCTGTTTACTATGAAAGAATCGTTTTACTTTTAGATTTGGACTCTAATTTGAAGCTGTTGTTTAGTTAGACTGGCCTAACCCTCCAATCTCCTTTACAACAACTAATTACTGTTCGGATAGGTTAATCTTCTCTCATATACTGAGGATACTATTCTTGTCGTTCTGCTATAACTGATCTCATTTTAACTGGCTGAATTCCGGGGGCGTTCACATCATCTTATAAGACGGAAAGTCTACTAACTGGTACTTTAACACAAAATGTTAAAATAAACCACCACGCATGACTGACAAACTGTGTCTCTACGACCCATAGCGACATAACATCTTATATTCATTATAATACTATTCACTCTGGACCCAATTTTTAAGCTTCCGCGCACATAATGGCGGACTAATTCTAGTATCTTTTATGCACTACTTTTCTTGTATTTGGTTCGTTAGGCTTCCTACGCTAAAGGTTGCCTGTAAGAAATAACTGTAACTGACGAGGAGGCCGCCTTTGCATGCTTTCTTTAAATTTAAGATCACTTCTCTGTAAATTTTAAATATTGTGTGCAATAAAGGATTTTATTATTATTATTATAAGTATATATTCGAACATAATCGTTGGCTAACACATATTAATTAATAATTTGGTATTAACGTGACATAAGAAGAAAGTTTTAAAGATCATACATTTTTGATGTTCTGACTTTTAACTGTTTACAAGTAACATGGAAAAAGATGGATGAAAACATTTTTATAGCAAAGAGATTGATATTTGCAGCTGGCGTAACATTTTCATGTATGATAATCTTAATATTGCTTTTTATGCGATTATAAGAGCTGTGCGATGTAGATTAAAATTTATTAGCAAATATACTCGTACATGTAAGTACCTTGATAATGATAAATATCTCGTAAATAATATCTACAAATAGTAATATTAATTATTAAACCACTAATACCATTATAGTACCTTCAATAACTGTAAATAATATGTAGTCCGGTCTATTTACACATTCAAGTTTACATAAATTCCCATAAAGCTGAATATTGGCATAGTTGTTCAAAACATCATTATAAAGAAAATCTCAAAAGTCCTCATCGTTCCGAGGTGTGCTAAAAATTTGGCACGGGGTCAAAGGTCAAAAAAATGAGTTTTTTGCGATTTTTAGCGAAACGGTGAGTTTTTTCGCAAAATTACCCCAGTACAAAATTGTAGATCACAAAATTCTTTACAAAAAATATATCAATAATTTTTTTCCTAAAAGCCACCATTTTGGAGATATAACGTTCCGAAAAGTTGGATCAGTCGTAATCCCTCTATTTTGCACACGTTTCCACGCCACCTATGAGGTAGTGTACAAAGCGCGTTTTTTTTAACGTGGTTTCCCCAGTAGGCCTATTCCACGGGTCTGCTGAGATTTTATATGTTTTAAAACTATTGCAAAATAATATTATATATTATAGTGGGCAAAAACAACGGCGGTGTAATTAAATAAAATACTTAAAATAAAAAGTTAGTCGTCTGATTCATAACTGTCCAAGATTTCTGTTTCTTCTTCTTCTTGATCTTCTTCTCCTTCTTCTTCCTGTTCATCCTCTTGTTCTTCTTCTTCTTCTTGTTCTATTTCACACGTAAACTGCCCCAATAGCGATTCCTGATCGGTATCAAACGAATCTTCAAGAGTTGGTGACTCAACATTCGAGCATGATCGGCCTTGACAGTGTGTGCATGCCAGGGAACAAAACAGTCCAACTTTTCTGCAACCACATTTTGCACTACACCCTTTCTTGCAGTTGCAAAATATTGTGTTGAGAAGTTTCTCAGGTGCTGGTGGAAGTAAAGTTTGAACTGGCTCTAGTGTATTGTCGATCAACTTCCAACCCCAGTCTTTAGGGTCCAGCTGATTACCAAGCCACACTTGAACTTGGTAATATACCCGAAACAGATGTTGATGAGCAGCTACTGAGGTAATTTATACGTGGTAAACTGAAACCGTGCAAAGCCGGGCCAGATCGACTAGTCTATAACTAAATTCACGTTAATAAAAAAAAATTAAACTGAAAAGTTAAAATTAAATGTGTTAACCCAAATAGCAAATAGGATTCTCAGAATCCAGGTCCAGGTATCAATGCAGGTCATCGAAATTGAAACAGATAATTCGAATCGCGACGTTCTAATTGCGCTTTTGCCTTGCATCAGCAAAGATAAGTGGGCAATCGGAGAAAAATAAAGTTCCCGGTTTCGCACCACCGTCCTCCCGTCTCCCCGCGCCGTCCCCCACCCTGCCCCCGCGCCGCTCCCCCTCCGTCCCCCGATCAGTCTGACGCCACCCTCGGTGCTGGGACCACGCTGAGCTGTGTATAGAAATGTTATGTGTTGTGTTATATAGAGTGATTGTGTGTGTTTACTTCTTGATACTGGATTTTTGAAACATGGTTTATACGTGAGTAGTTTTTATTTATTACTTTAATAACTATAAATTGTAAATTAATATTTATTTACAAACTCTACAATTTAAATATTACGATAGATAAATATAACCTTAAAAGTCTTAAATATTATTAAAATTATAAAAAAAATCCAAAAATAAATAATCAACAAACTCTACAAATAAAAAATGGTAGTAGATAGGTTATTATAAAATATTTTTAACTAGTAATAATCTATGGTTTTAGTTACTAGTTTGTAACTCTCTATTCATAAATAATTATAACAAGAAACTCTACTATTTTTAACATTTTAAAATGAATTAAAACAATTAAAGGTTATAAGCTCTATATTCCAAATTATTTAAAAGAATAGATATACATTTCCTGCGTATATATTTTCATTTATAGGAAGATGTTTGAATAATTGAATGATCAATGTTCTTCCCATCGTTTCTCGAAGGTCGGATATATCTCACTTTAGGGTTGCCACTTAATGTTTAAATTAAATTAATTGATTTACTGTACTAATATTATTTTTAATTATATTAGTAATAAACTAAGTATATATATAAGTATTCTTTGGTAATACTGATTTGATTTTAAAAAATATCTTTGTAGTTATTTTATTGAATTCTAATATTTATTAATAACTTTTTTAATATGGTTACTAGCAGTTTGCTTTACAAACTACTAGAATTCTTGTTCTCCCCTCCAAGTAAGCTGGAATGCTTGTGTTAGCAGTAAGCCACGCCAATAGTCCAGTGACTGGGATTTGTGAATCCAGCGCCTGGACCACTGAGCCACTGACGCTTTATTTAAATATATGTGATATAATTCAAGTTCTTACATAAGCTCACTTAAATTCTATAGATAATATATATTTAATAATAATTCTGTCTATATGTTTTCAAAAAAAAAGTCATTGTACTATCAATGTAGCTCTATATTTTTATATTGAATATTGTAACATTTTTTTATAATATTTTGCTTCCGTAAAAATTTAAGATGGCCAATGAAATAATAAAAAAAACAGTCCAGCGTTAGCTTGACAATTAAAAAACGATATTAATTTTAATAGGCTAATATTAAAAAGAGGGTATTTACAACAGTTACAAGGATAACGTGTTCCCGTCGTTCAGTCGAATCAGGAATTCATGAGTGCGGATTGAGCATACAGAGATCCTATTTGCGCTCGTGGGTTGCTGAATAAAAAACGTTACACTCAAACGTAAACGTGGGTAAGTGAAAACGTAAATCGTTGCTTTGATATTGTTAATATTAATGGCGACATGACCTCTTAGATAAACTTATATATAGGGCTCTACGTGTCAGGATTTAGAACTCTACATTACCTTTACGCAAATAAATGTAAGTATGGTTATAAACGTAAATTATTACTTTGACATTGTTAACCAAATTCAATTCTGGAACTCTACATATAGAACTTAACTAATTGTTATGATTATTTTGATAATAATATATCACGTGATATCTTTGAATAAATATTCTACGTGAACTCTAAGTGTAAATTCAAAAATAAATTAAAACATAAATGAGCAGTCATTGGTATAATTAATAATAATAGCCATGAGAAATCTTTATTAAACTGTGTATAGAAACTCCACATGTAGAGTATAGATTAATTAAACATAACTAGAATGTGTAAGTAAAATTATTATATCGGGAGTACTTAATAAAATATTTGATAAATTTTTAGCGGTATTTTACATTTATAGGAAATTTAAAACAGTTTGCAATGGAAAGCCATGTATTGTGTTTGGATATTGATCAAATTAAAGACGGTACGTAAGCAAGAGCATCTACTAAAGGAAATATATTAAAATAAATTAATTTAAGCCATTCAACATGATGGCAATATATTTTTATAATTTTATTGGGTATGTTAAGCAACAAAACTCTATCATAATATCAAATGTCCTAAAATTAGAACTGCATGTAGAGGCACCTTTCTAAACATTGAGTTTATTTTTATTTTTTAACGTAGTAAAAGTTAAAGAATAGGATGAATACTTCAGTATATGAATACTCATCAATTTTTGTTTTAAATATAAAATTAAAGTTTATGAAATTATAAAACTAGCCGACCTGCGTGATTTCGTTAATTCTTTTATTTGCTTAATGTTTTATTAGTTTATAACTACGTCTGATTCAAATATTTTAGTATATTTTTTTTACTTTTTATTATTAATATAGATTGTACCCCTCACAGCCGACTAACATTTAGTATTAAAATAAGAATTTTAAAATAGATAATTAAAACATATGGCAATGCAAATAGAGTTTGAACGGACATCATCACAAAAGAATGGAATATTTTTCAAAACCGTTGATAGGATACACTATATAGAAATGTCCCAAGAATTTAAAAGAATGGTTTTTCTTTTAATCAACGTCAAGAAATCATAAAAGGAAACCTTCTTATAAGATTGAATACGTAGCAAATGTCTACGAAGCTACGAGACTGTAGGTGACGCTACGTTGCTACGCCGCTACAAGGCTGTAGCTACGCGTCTACGAAATTTTGACACCTTATTTGTAGTCACGCGTGATCAGACGTTACCTAACATTTATGTAAATTGATTTATCCTCAATTTATCAACATCTATATAATAAAAGAAAGTCGTGTTAGTTACACTATAACATAACTAAAGACCTACACTATAACTAAGGAACGGGTAAATAGAATAGAATAGAAAGTCTTTATTGCACATACATCAAAGAAATAAAACTCACTACCCACTCACAAAATAAAGAACAAATAGGCAATGCAATGCAAAGGCGTTCTTATTGCTTCAAGCAATCTCTTACTGACAACCCTTGCCAGTAAAAGTATCTTAGTAAATAAAAACTATCAGTCTGAAAATTAGTGGGAGCTTGGAACCAGGACTAGGATATAAGGTACTTTTTATTACGTTCCCGTGGGAAGACATGAAACGTGGTATAACAAAATCCAACTGATATGGAATGATAAAATGCAAGTGAAAGCAATTTGTGATTTGGCGACCAAAGCGCCATCGGTACGTGGTTAACATTCACAGAATACATACCAAGCGCTTTTTATCAGAACGGCAAAATTGTGGAACGAGCTGCTGAGGTCTGTGTGTCCTGATATATCAGGAAACACAAGTCTTCAAATCCAGAGTAAACGGGTTCCTGCTAGGCAAGCGTGTAGTCATGGTCAAACGCTGGCTTATAACGCATAAAAAAATATTATCCGTAAAAATAACAGTCTAGCCGTTTATTTGTTGTCAAGACAACTGATAGCTAAACATAATGTAGTCTATGGTTAATTATATAGTAGAATTTTTAAGTTGATAGTTTGATGTGCTTGTTTCGAGTTTCTATTAGCAAATTGTACCGAGATCATTCCGATTTGTTACATTTTAATTGAATCCAGTAAATAGTTATTCAAAGTTAAAGACCCTAAGCAAAGAAAACCACTGTAATTTGCGTTAACGAAGTCATGGGGGTAGGCAAGAATTTTATATAATAAATTACCTTCTAAGGCAATTTTTTGTTTTTTTCACAAAATTTTATTTTTAATATGAAATACTGAAAACAATTGTGAAATATTTCTCTATATTAAAATTTCGTTAAAGTATTTATCTATAAAATTATATAAACTGCCGCCAGCGTCACCCAGCACCTTGCGCGCCGCCAGCGAGCCCTCTTGATTGTTGCGAGCGACTATTCGTGTTGTATGTGTCACCTCCCGCTGATAACAGTTTTCCCAAATTCACTAAATAACTCTATATTACAAGCAAACGATTTATGTGACAACTTCATGTTAACCACAACTATGTTTATAATTTACGTTTAATACATTTAAAGCACCATTAACACAGGCAATAATTTATAAATCATAAGCTCTATGTTTTTTAAATATTTTTATGAACCTGGAACGTGAAAGTTCATAAAAATATTTAAAAAACATAGAGCTTATGATACAGTAAAACCGTAAAAAGAGTGGGAAGTATTAACATACTACGACATACATAAAAAATTATTCAAAACAACGATTTTTACATTACTTATTTTGTCCGTCTGTTTTTTACCTGCGCACATAAGAAAGAGAAAGGATTTTATTGCGGTCTGTTGTAGTTACTTTGTTTGAACGCAGCTTTTTTAATTTAAGCTAGATGTTAGGAAAACTGTATCCGCATCTAATATATAAAACAATCATACCTTTGTCTCGTTTGGATTAGTTATCTCTCCATAGTCACTAATCTCGATTATATTGGCTCATTGAACCAGAAACATGAGTTGATTAATAACAATCGTGTCAGTTGTCTTCGTATAAACGTGTCATATGAGTCGATTGCTCTTGTGAAATCGATATCTCTTTCACGGTGATAAGAGATACTTACGTATCAATTATATATGGAATCGTTCAACGCGCTTCTTGACTCTAACACAAAATGGGATCCATTCCATGACAGGCAGACGGTAGAGGGACAGTTCTGTTGAGATTCTCGGAGAATACTACATAGATAGGTGTTCAATATTCTCAGAGTACTACTTTTTTTTTTTTTAAAGTTTACTAGCATTTTGGATAACAAACTACTAGTATTCTTGTACTCCCCTCCAAGTAAGCTGGAATGCTTGTGTTAGGAGTGGGCCACGC
>JAOPUB010056479.1:0-14621 GCA_027564055.1 Neptis clinioides
AATATATAATAATATATACAGTATTATATATATAAACCTTCCTTAAGAATCACTCTATCTAATAAAAAAACCGCATCCGCAATCCGTTGCGTAGTTTTATAGATATAAGCGCACATAGGGATATAGGGACAGAAAAAGCGACTTTATTTTATACTATGTAGTGATTGTTACTACTTTAATTTAAACCAAAATCAATTGAAATAAAATATTTTATTTCACTGTTAATATGAATTAAATATTATTAATCTGCTCACTAAAGGACAGACAAATTCTCCTTATTTACATAAAAATATTTTGTCAATCAGACTTCACCTGCGTGACGCTTCACCCTATGGGTCGCATCTAAATGTTAAAATAGCCTATAGTCTACCTCGATTAATGGACTATCCACAATAAAAAGCAGTTCTTGAACATAAACAGCGTTATAATATTGAGTTATATATAGTATAGATTACTATATCTATATAAGTTGCAACATATCGAATATAGGTTAGACGGAAATTGCAGGGTATTTGAACAAAACCTCTCAATTGTAGCAGGGACAGCTGAGCCGGAACAGTCGCCATGACAACAGCCCGCGTTGATCAGACCGTTGTTTCAAATAAGGTAACGAATTAGCTTACCTACCATAACAAGAAAGTAACTGGAATATACATACGAGTATGTTACCTTTTCTGCTGCAATCCGTTATAAAGACTTTTTAGACCGTACTAGCCGACCCTCGCGACTTCATCCGCTCGATCTCCGCTCCTATGGATCGTAGCGTGATGTTTTATAGCCTATAGAGCCTTCCTTGCTAAGTGGACTATCCAACACAAAAAAAATCAAATTGAACTAGTAGTTCCTGAGATTACATACAAACAAACTCATCCTTAGCCTTATAATATTATAAGTATAAAAAAAAGATATTCACGTTTTATTTTTAATTAATTTAAAACGTTAAATTAATCTAAGCCGCTCAAACACCGCCAGATTGCTTTGGCTGACGTCACATAACATTATATATATTTATTTTCTATAAACGTAGTTATGACTTACTCCATGTGTACAAAAATTAATTGTCAGATATTTTTAATTTTTTTTTAAATTTACCTCATATAATTTTTTTTAATCATTTTTGAAAATTTAATTTGTTATAAAAAGATGTAAAGGCCAAATGACGTCATATATACGATTAAATACCATTTTTTGCATATGTGACGTCATCACATGATTTAGATTTTATTTTATATAAAACCTGGATAAACAGGCTATGTTCTGTGTTTTTTTTTTTGTATATTATACGCCAGGGTTTGATCGTGTCTAGCCTGTGTGTGTTAAGCTGTGACACGGTCTAGGATGTTGCACGCTTGCCTATCAGGAACCCGTAAACTCTGAACTTAAAGACATCCACGTTGTACCTATCAGGAAACACATACTCCGGAAGCTCGTTCCATAATTTCGTAGTTCGGATGAAAAAGTGGATTCAAAGCGCTTGGTAAGTAATCTGGGAATTTGTCTGGCCTTCCGATAGAAAAATGGGGCGGCAGGTTAAGTCGTGAAGTTACTGGGCACATTCTCCGAAATGTATCCCATAAATTACCAATGAGCAAGGCGTGGTTTCCAATTCTATTAAGTAAATTTTTTCTGGAGCGCCTCTCGATCGACTCTAATGCCTGGAGTTGGTACTTGGCAGATTGTATTAAGTAGCAGCGATATTTGTGGACAATCAAATTATGAACTATTGACAATTTTAAATAAATAAATCAATTAAAATCATCTAAAGACAGATCATATCAATACAAAATAAATCATTTAATATTTTCTAAATGTTACAAATCGATTGTACTGAATCACAAGCTCCTATTTAAAGCGCGTACATCTTTATCTGTCTCAGACGATATAATCATTTAGCACTGAACCAATGCCAAACATTCTGAGATTATGTTATCATAGTATTACTAATTCAGAAAATTAAAAAAGAAACATATTTTATTATACAACATATGGTATGTTTATATACTATACCGATAGGTAGCCAGCCTAATCGGATACCAGGAAGAGTATCTAGTCCACCATCTTGGACTATCCACCGTATTGGAATTAGAATGACGAGTGACGTGACAAAACCTACGGACTATGGATTGAAAATGAATTCTAAATTCAAATTTGTGTCTAGAAAATTCAAATTCGAAATCTATATTTATTATAGATTTCAAATTTGAGATTACTGATGAGAAATAGATTTTAAACCCATAGATCTTGGATTGTTATCCAATTAAATAAGATTTTGTTATGAAATGATGTAAACAAGTTTGGCGGCCATTACTATGACGACAATATCCGATCGGAGCCGAATGGATCCGAAGTCCTCAAGAGTTAGAACAACGCTTTTTCCTTACGTAATGATATCTAATAGACAACTTACTTTATGAAATCTTATTTCAAGAACATGACATTAATTAATTGATCATAAAATACAGACAGACTATAACAATGCATATTCAAATAAATTTGATGGACGTTGTCAATTAAACAGTGTGACAGTGATGAACCAAAACTAAATACAATAACTGTTCAACTGTTAACCAACTGAAAAAAACCGACAGGTAATAATATTTCTTAACACAGTGTATTAAATGTCAATTTCATAATAACCAACGTGGAGTGCATTAATTAGTGTTGCTGTTGTATATACCGTAAAGTAAATAAATGTTGCAAACAGATAACGTTTATGGTATTTATTTTAATAACACACAACAGATCGATTATGTTATTTATCATAATTGATGCTAAAAATAGTTTTGTGATTTGTATTTAATCTGTGGCGATCGTATCAAACCAATTTCTATTGTTTGGCCATCCGAACAATATTTAGTAATATTGGCATAGTTTTAATTTTCTTGCTCTTTTTAAACATTATTTAACCAAGATTCAAATTATTTGGATCTCGTTACAAATATATATATATTATAAATCGATTAAATCTGAAAAAAATCCAAGTTCACATCGTTCACTATCTGTCTCAATCTTGGCCACGAGACTTCTTAGTGTATCTGTCTTGATAACATGACCTTTTACTATCTCTACACTGAACACTAGACTCCTTGTTGTCTTAATCTTGACCACTAAACACCTTAGTGCCTCAATTTTGACCACTAGACTCCTCATTGTCTCAATATTGACCACAAGACCTCTTATTGTCTCAATCTTGAGACTAAAGACCTTAGTGCCTCAATCTTAACTACTAGACTCCTTATTGTCTCAATATTGACCACGAGACCTCTTATTGTCTCAATCTTGACACTAAACCCCTTAGAGCCTTAATTTTGATCACTAGACTCTTTCTCATTCTCTCAATATTGTCCACGAAACTTCTTATCATCTCAATCTTAACCACGAGACTCCTTACTGTCTCAACCTTGACCACGAGACTCCTTATTGTCTCAATCTAGACTACGAGACTCCTTTACAGTCTCAATTTTGATAAATATTAATTATTTTATAAATCGATGAACAAATCAATGGAGAATAGAGTAGTACATAGACTACTAGTATATTTGTTTGTACTAAGTTACCTTATTGAATTCGTAGAAATCTCGACAAACACTTATCTTTTATATATATCAGCAAACTAAAGATGCAATGCTTATCATATAAGTATGCAGACCAATCAAAATATAGTCCTCACAGTCATATAACTTGATATCAAAGAAAGGTATCGAGAAATACCGTTAGAGCTCTACGTGTGAGCAATGTTAGTGTTACCATGGTTACGGGATTGTTATAAATGTCTATATATAAATATTGTCACGCAATTCTCATGTTAGAAATGAGCTGATAGCCTTCAAACTGCTGAATAGATCTTCACACATTATAGCTTAGAACCATCTTGATTAAATTAGCTTTGAAACTAATAAAACTTCATCAGAATCGGTCCATTATCCTAGATGCTACAGTTAGGATTGCCAACTTATTTTTACAAAAAATTAAGTATATTTAGGTCTGAAAGAAATATTAAACAGTACTTTAGAAAGAAACAGATAGAAACCACTCGCGGAAGCAGATAAATAAAATACAGGATTGTATATTAAGCAAAATTTCGTATTTTCTTTTTCAAGTGACACAAACAAACATTCATATTCATTTTATAGAACACTACTAGTAATATATAGCATTGCATACTTTTTGACACCTTATATAATACTGTTCATTTTTCTAAAGTATTTATAACTAAAATATAAAAAATTCAAATTATAAAAAAATGAGGGGGGCTCATTTTCATAAAATTAATAGTTTCTGTTCTATTCTCCCGCTACTTTGCATTAATTACTGAAAAACTGAAAGTAAATAAGGCAATTTTAGTAATTTTTTTTAGTAATTTGTAATTTTTGAGGACTAGGGATTAAACAAAAAAATGTGTGAACGCCTAAACATTTAATGTTAAAAACAGTATAATACTATAGTATAGGTATAATATATAGTTCGCAACCTTAGCTTTGATGTCACAAACAGATACACACATGAAACTTATTGACATGAATAACATCGGATGAAAAGGATGAGTTAGTACGTTATTACCGAAGCACACGTAAAATTGTCATTGGTATAATAAAATTAAAAGAAACAAAATGAACGTAACGTTTCCACGAAGACGCCTGTCAAAATGTCTGATGTCATTGCGCTTTGAAGATCACTTGTAATTTAATTGTCAACTTTTGAAAAAATATTGAGCGGCCTCCAGATTTCACACGTGGGTGGAATGGAAATAGATAATTTGTAAAAAAAATATTTTAGGGCTACTTAATATATTTAGCTGGATTTCTAGTTCCAGGATTATTAGTTGGATCCATGTCAGTTGAAAAACTAAGTATATTTTTTTTTATTACTTGACCTGCTCCGGTTATTAAGGGGTGTTAGCTAACCCCGCGTAATATTTAAATTTATCAAAAAATATATTTACTAAATAAATATATTTTATTGTTAACGTTAACACAGACTACAAATGTATTTTTAGCATCTAAGAGATTCATCTCGTTAATAATAAGAGTACATCAATTATATAGTGGAAACAAGAAATTGTTTGATTCTTAAATAATGCCTTATTTTCTTCTTCTAAATCTAGATCTCAATTTGGAAGAAGTTAGATTTTAACCCAGCGCCAATAACATTGGGTCATATTGACCCAAGCTCTTTTTGTATCCAGCGCGACTGTGCGACACAGTCTAAGCGAGAAAAAACATGTGTCAAGCGAAAACGGTAAATATGACCCAACGACATCAAAAAGGTTGTGTTTTCGAGGCAAATTTTAAACTGTGATCTTTTATATTTAGTGATTATATAAATAAATTGATTTTTTACACTAATTAACGCTCACCAACGGACGCCTTAACAAATTCAAGTTTGTTTCCAAAATAGAAATTTTACAATGTATTATGGGTCGTAGTGTGATGTTTTATAGCCTTCCTCGATAGGATTCGGACTATCCAACACAAAAATATTTTTTTCAATTCGATCCTATAGTTACTTTATAATATTAGTACAGATTAACAAAAAGAAAAAGAACTGCTTCATTTATAAAATACTAAAAATTAAATATGTGTAAGCTGGCATAAACTCTGTGTGTCGTGTGTGCAAATTCATTCATCACATTTTGACTTTTTTTCACAGATTGACTAATTCAAATATTTTAGACAAAAAATAGCTAAACTTGTGACAGATGCAAATTAACTCGGCGTCATTCTCCACGTATTTATTTTCACGTAATGAGCACTGGGTTGAATGTTGCTAGGGGTCCCTATAAATTATTTTGTAAATAGGAGGAAGAGACTTAACTAAGGTTTACCTTAAAGCTATATTTATCCAACCAAAGCTAAATTTAAGGCAGGTAATTTATAAGTTTATTCAACAGGTTCACGAATATAGAGATGATAAGGCGTTACCCTCACGATGTAGGCAGACGTTAATTAAAGGATACAAAACCGTGAGAACTACCATGCATACATAAAGCAGGTCAAATCCTTGTATTAATACGGTATCGTGGAGAATTTTTAGTATTCATTAAAACGAAAGGCCGTGAAGGTTATACAAAGGGTACGTAGGTTTGAAATGTCATTATAATGCTGGAAATGGCAAATGGTTTACAAAACACAGATACAAATTTAATATATCAAATAACATACTTTTATTATTATACTAGCCGACCCGCGTGACTTCGTTAACAATGATTATACACTGTCTATTGCACCAGTCGCGGCTACGACTGCACAGCTGACGATAGCGCTTCAGCGTCTGCTCTCTGGTAGGAGACACCCGCAAACAACTTTCCGTTGACAACAGCTGCAAACTGGGATTCCTGTTTCCACTACTGGGACTCTCACCCTCACTCTCACCGCATAGCCATCATCGACATCCCAACACCTTACTTGTGCTCCCTGTTGGCCATCTTCCGCCTCTCATCGTATCAATCGCCCCATTATTGTCATCGAAAATCAACCCCTCTCATCGTTACAGTTACAGTGGTATTATGTAGTTAGTATTTTTTTAATAATAAAGAGTCAAAAAAAGGTAATATAATCCTCGTATCCCACAGGAATTGTACTTTTTTATAGGATAAGTAGTTTGTCATATTATTATATACACATTACGAACTATATCTGTACAAAATATCGTTCTGATCTTTTAAGGTATGTGACACATTTTTCCGGGATAAAAAGTATCCTATTTTCTAAGTCCGGCTATAAGATGGACGTATGCTATATTTTTATAAAGATACAGACAGATAAAAATTGTATTGGCTTCTATAGGTGTTTTAAAAATTCTGAAATATCTTTTATGTACAGACGTACGTACTGAACGTATTGAACGTTACATTTTTATTAATTTTTATAGATCATTAAAAACTAGGTTATACACATGACTTTGTCTTCTTAGAAGTGTTTATGTTAAATTATGTTACCTACACCTTTTTTTATGTCACCTAATCCTACGGGATCGGTTCTTTTTCGGGATAAAACGTATCCTACGTGTAAATCAACGTTCTGAAGTATCTGTGTATCAAATTTCATTCAAATAGTTTTAGCCGTTATAACGTGATGAGTGTAGAAACAGCAATTCTATGATTTCATTATATGTATAGAAAATATAGATTAAAAAAAAGAACGAAATCAGTTAAAAAAAAAATGTGACCAATTAATAATTTAAAAAATATGTAACTTACTTGTATTAATAATATAAAATGTATGACAAAATTTAAATCTAAGAATCTTAAGTTCGATTTTAATAAACATTTTTTTTTACTTGATCTTTCCTTCTCTCCTTGAAGGATAATTACTACAGTTTACTTTTATGAACCATAAAAATGAACTATTACCATATATTTTCTATAACAAAATTAAATAATTAAATGTTTATCACGATTTTATTGTTTATTTCAGACAAACAGCTCAAGGGCAGCATCGTTTAGCTCTAGGCCAATTATTAATTTCAAATTTATTAGCTTTGGAACTCAACTCTGTCTGTTATGTTACATACTAAAACTACCGATTTTGATGAAACTTGGTACAGCGATAGAGTAGAGCTTTGGGAAGGACATAGGTTATATTTTATGACAATAAAAAGTTTTGAAGGGGTTGAAATGGGATATTAAATGCATGTCTATCTGTATGACTGTGTTGTCTTTTAAAATTTAGTCTTATGGGTCATTCCATCTGAAATCTTCTAAAAATAAAAATAAAATCGGTACCGTTTCATTTAATATTTAATGACTCCTTGACCGACTCTTCTTTAGAGTCCAAAACTGCTTCTATTGACAGGCAATGGAAGCAGTTTTCTTTCAACTATCCGGACCCTTAAAATCTATAACATTAAAATCTATAACAGGTCAACTTCTTCAATTAGACTATACTATAATATTATAAATCTGAAGAGTTTGTTTGTTTAAACGCGCTAATCTCAGGAACTACTGGTCCGAATTGAAAAATTATTTTTGTGTTGGATAGTCCATTTATCGAGGAAGGCTATAAGCTATATAACATCACGCTACGACCCATAAGAGTGGAACATCACGCGAATGAAGTCGCGCGGGTCTACATCTCTTATAACTGAACAATAGCTGGACTGATTTTGATAAAATTTATAACAAACATACACTGAACATTGGAAAATAACCTCAGCTACTTTTTATTACGAATTAAGAAATGGAAGGTATTAAAACAGGGGATGAAAGTTGATAAACATCATCCGTTCAATAACAATATTATGAATTCACTCTGAGATCAATTCTAAATACATTATACACAAGAATTGATCAAAACCAAAAAAGTATATATCTAAAAACATTCATCCTTAAATGTCAGGGTATTTCAAAAGTTTTTATAAGACTGGAATACGTCAAAACCTTGTCCCAAGTCGGAGCTAGATTTTGACAGGAACAGGCACGATATTATTCATACAGTGAACAAAGTTAATAGGAATCAATGTGATGGAAAACGATTTTATCTTATTTTATTTTTATGGATACAAGGACTTGTGAGTTGTGACGTAATCGCTTAGTTATACATATTTTTTACTGTTAGCAACACCTTTGATATTTGTTATTGTAGAGCAATATTTTTTAATATTTAAGAAACCTTGCGATTTAAGACGACTATACTTTTGGTTTAAATAACTGAAGCAAAACGCGGGCGGCCGCTTCTTAAAATTATTTTTTTTTTTTTGATTAAACTTCTTTTTTTTTTATTATTAGCACTTTGGATTACAAACTACTAGTATTCTTGTTCTCCCCTTGAAGTAAGCTGGAATGCTTGTGTTAGGAGATGGTCACGCCAGTAGTCCAATGACTGTGATTTGAACTCACGACCTATCGATTCTGACCGTGAATCCGACGCCTAAAACACTGAGCTACTGACGCTTATATTATTATTATTATAACTATATTATTAAGAACAGATAGGTGTTATTGTTACTGTCTGAATTAAGAGCTCTTTAAACCTGCACCTGGGTCACAAGTCCAAGGACTTACTCGGTTTTTATCCAAAATGCATACCATAACCACGAAATTAAATCAATAAACGTTCTATTGATAGTCAATATTAAGACATTTAGTTATTTGTTTACTAATTAGGTAGTTTGAATTAAGTTAATAAAGTAAAGGGGTTAAATACACATTTCAGATCATTACAGATATTACATCACATATTGGGTAAGGCTCACCACATCACAATCCGTTGATGGCCCACTGCTGCTGAGCCGGGTCTCCTCCTCAGAATGAAGACGGGATTAGGCCATAGTTTGACCAACTCTCAGGAGTGCAGGTTTCCTCACGATGTTTTCCTTCACCGTTACAACAAGTGATATTTAATTTCTTAAAACACACATAGCTCTTGAAAGTCTGAGGTGTGTGCTCGAGTGTGGGATCGAACTCGGACCTCCCAAGTAAGACTTCAAGTCTTAACCACTGGGCTAGCACTGGCTGAAAATATTCCTTTTAAAGTAATATGGTTCTATAAATCTAACGAGACTATAAAACTTCTGAGCTATAATAAAAGATTTCAAAGAGTTGAGTCCAAATAATGGCGGCCATAAAAACGGATAATAAGTCTTCACTATTTATAGTAGATGAAAGTAAGTCTAACTACTTTTTAAATAATTCTAGTAAATAAAATACTTACGAGTTTAAAGTGCAATTATATGTACTTTTCGCGATAGTGATCCAAACTTCATAATCGGGGATCCTTTAACCTTCAAGTTATATAAGATAACGAAGGTCTGATCGCCGTGAGATCTTGGACTTGGACAAAAGCTGTAATAAATCTTGTATTGAATGTTACTTTTATGTTTTGTATTCCGTATTATAAATATAGAGATATAAAATATATACATAATACACTTTTTTTTATATAAATAATACACTTTTTCTTTATTTTCTATACTTTATCCCTCAGAAAATTCAAATTTTGTGTTTTTTTTTAATTAGAAGTCTTTTACAATTTTCAAAAGTATGTCCTTTCTCGACCCTCATCTATACTAATATTATAAAGCTGAAAAGTTTATTTGATTGTTTCTTTAAACGCGATAATCTCAGGAACTACTGGTTCGATTTGAAAAATACTTTTAGATGGATAGTCCATTTATCGAGGAAGACTACAAAACATCTCGCTACGATCCATAGGACCGGAGGAAATGTAATTTTGTCTAAATACCCAATATTATTTGATAATTAATATATACAATTCATCCGTAAAATGTCAAATTTAATTCGTCGTTTAAAGCGTCAGTAGATCAGTGGTGCAGACGTTAGACACATGATCGACACGATCGATAGATCGTGAGTTCAAATCCCAGTCATTGGCCTACTGACGTTACCCACTCCTAACACAAGTATTTAGCTTAGTAGGAGGGGAAAACAAGAATACAAACTGCTAGTATCTTTTTTCTTTAAAAGAAACAACTATTTACTTTTAAAAAAAAAATAGCCGAACCGCGCGACTTGTTCGAATGCTCCGCTCCTATGGGTCGTAGCGTGATATTTTATAGCCCATAGACTTCCTCGATATATGGACTATCAAACACAAAAATATTTTTTCAAATTGTTCCTGATGGCATTTTTAAACAAACAAACAGACTCCTGGAGAGTTTTAATATTAGTATAGAAGATATAACATAAAAAAGTACTACAATACAGCAAATATAATATAAAATTTGTTAGACTACACAGAAAACTCGTTTGTGACAATATTGTTGCGCTCGGCCTGCCTGTCTAGTCCTCTGGAGTATTCCAGAAATTCCTCTATACTCGTACTTATAACACTTTCAGTATTGAACATTTTGTCGAGAACGTGTCGAGTGCCAATTTACTTTGTCTTATTACATTCACTAGCTCATCCGCGTGACTTCGCTAACGCTGATTATAGTGGTATTATTATTTTATTATAACTATACGTAATATGTGTTAACATTTTGTTCTTTTCTATTAAGGCATGTAAATAAATCCCTTGTTTCCCACTGGAACTGTTCCTTTTTCTGGGATAAGTTGTATGTCATGTGATAATTAAGATTGCAAATTATATGTGTACAAAATTTCGTTCTGATCTATTTAGATATTTGAATATTACTCATCTATTTCACAGGAATTATACATTTTTCCGGGGTAAAAAGTATCCTATTTTCTAGGTCAGTGTATAAGATGGCTATACGCAAAATTTTACGCAAATCGGTACAGCCGTAATAGCGCGACGCGCGTACAAAGATACACATAGACAGACTGAAATTCTGAAAAAAAATGTTTTGGCTTCTATTATTATTATATATGTCCCCCTACATTACAATTTCTGAGATATCTTCCATGTTCAGACATTCAATACATTTTTGTTAATATGTATAGACTAGTGACCCCCATCAGCTTCGCACGGTTTCTCTACTATAAGTAATAATACATACATTACAAACAGACACTCCAATTTTATTTATATGTATTGATGATGTATAAAAAGAGAAGGTTCACGTATTTTTATTTTTTCTCAAATTTTGGATATATATCAGAAAAGTAATATAAATCAAAAGGGAAATGTATTATGTTTGAAATATTGGTAGGTATGCGTCACATAGGAGTGGAAGGGAGAGAGAGATGTAGGCTTTTAAAAATTAATACAATTTAAAAGAAGATGAAACTTGATTTATCCGGTTCGGTCCGGTTTTGGAGCGCATATTACGGAAGGGAAGCTTTACCTATTTTTCGAATATTTTAAATTAATTGCTCCACTCCTAAGGCTCGTAGCGCGTTTTTATATGGTCTACAGCCTTGCTCGATAAATGGGCAAATTCTGACTCTATATATAATATTAATATAGATTTACAATATAATTTCTATCCGTTTATTCTAGACTATGTCACTTTATCCGTGATGCTCCACTCCTATGTAACACAAAAATATTTTTTTAATTCAAAACAGTAGTTCCTGAGATAAGCGCGTTCAAACAAACAAACTCTTAAGATACTAAATGTGAATGGACTGATCCTCCACCTCAAATAAACCTCATCGGGAATTTACCATTTAGTGTATCTACAATCTTAATTATAAGATGGTTAGAGATGATTTGTAACAAACAAGGACCCTGGTCATATGGTCGTGCTAGGATGACACTTACATTTCAAAAAGAAGTTGCAGAAAGAATGGTAGCTCCCATCATGAATAAGCAGAGATGTAGATTATCTGTAATGTGTCAGAATTGGTGTAATGTGAAGTATAAATTTGATATATCTGGATCATCTTTCCTCCCGAAGCCTGAAGTTGATGTTGGTGTAGTTACACTAACACCAATGAAGCAGCCAATAATAAAATTGCCATTTAAGCTTGTTGAAAAAGTAACTCGGCAAGTATTTTCTATGAGGCAAAAATATTCAATCAGAGGAGCTCAAACCTTATTTCCTGAGGAAGTGAGAGAAGAAATGGCTCTCAAAATGTACAAAATAGCAGAAATAGACCCTATAACAAGACCATTTCAAATAACTAATGGAGAATTTGGGCGACTATGTGAAGCTTACAATGAAATTATTACTAAATATCCTGAACTTGAAAAATATGATTACAGAGCTCCAAAGAAGAAAATTGAAACTGAGCTAGAGGCAGTAATTTAATTATGTATTATAAATAGTAAATAGGTAAAATAAAATATATGTTTTAGTTCAAAAAGACTTTTATTTTTCTTAAAATAACAGTATTTGGTATCCATGAAAATAAATATAAAATTAATACAAATTAAAGAAAGTTTTTTAAAATTCCTAATAAGATCCAGCTTAGGCTCACGAAAATTTAATTGGGTAGCCTTCAGTATAATATTCTCAAGAGAAATTTAGAAGTGACCTACTTCTATTAACAATTATATCTATTACTACTATGTGTAGAACTTTACAATAGCGGCTATAAATTGAATTCGAGGCATTGTTATTAGTTGATAGTAGTTTTGAATTTCTATCATAATACAAGTAATGCCATCTACCGAGACAAATTTCAAACTTTTTCTTCTTTATTAGCTAATCGTTCCCGTCGTTTCTTACTTTTCAAAGCTCTCATATGTTTATTAGAATCCATATGTATCAAAAACTCCCTGTCTCCAATTATAAGTCTTTGGCAAATGTCACAATAATTGCTTGAATGGACGTTTAAATCCGCTTTTTCTTTAGATATATTAGATTTTAAAGTTTCATATGGACATGGAGTTCTATTGATAAAGCTATCAACAATTTGTATAGCTTTATCTTTAACTTCTTTGTCCCATCGTGTTAGATCTGTTGTGTCCAGCTCGTAGATATTTGGAACCTAAAAAAAAATGTATAATTAGTGTCATCTATTGGCAATACATGTAATAATATTTCTATTGAACACTAGATGGCACGCTATAGTTTAAAATTTTTATTTCTCCTATCCGACGCTAGATGGCGGTATTAATATAGATAATCTAATCACTATATGCCCATTAACGCACAGATTTCTATTATAAACATCGGTTTTTTTTACTTTAAAATATTTAGGTGTTTATTACTAAAAATGTCTTGGTTAAACCATTTTAGTTGTAGTTCTTATTTCATATAAATTTAACAACCTCTCTTTTAGGATGTTCCAAGAATCTGCCTTTCACCATTTTATTTTGTCTTCTAGCATATCGTCTGGTGCCCATCTTCATATTTTCTATACTCTCTGCTAAAAGTCTCTTCCCTTCTTCACTATTCTTCTTCTCAGGAGGCATCATTAAGTATTCATGGAAT
Source organism: Neptis clinioides (assembly GCA_027564055.1). Taxonomy (NCBI): domain Eukaryota; kingdom Metazoa; phylum Arthropoda; class Insecta; order Lepidoptera; family Nymphalidae; genus Neptis; species Neptis clinioides. The sequence goes on from JAOPUB010056479.1 coordinate 13,744, forward strand.
TCTTTGAATCCAAGCGTTTGGAAGATGCCTTTAGTATAGTCAGGAGGTCTAAAAATCGAAAGAGTAATACATTTTATAAGACAATAAGAACAATAATAATTTCTAAAACAAATTATAAACAAAATAAAAATCAATATCTCAATTAATTTATTGTCCTGGATAGACTTAGAATAATATTAGGAAAGAAAAATAATATAATGATTTGTGACAAAAACTACAAATTGTCTGAACTATTTCAAAAACTAATAGTCGTTTTTGTATGATGACTTTATTAAGTTTTAATATATACAAGTAACGCCATCTATTGACAAACTATATGTACTAGCAAATTGTGTTTATAAAAAATAATTATTATCAATTTTGATAATAAAACCCTTCCTAAAGCACCTCTAAAAATTACGTAATTCCGCAGAAGGAAAAATTTCTTGGAATTAACGTAATTAAAAATGTAATGAGGATTTGGTAGCTCGAGCACAAGCACAGACGCGCTCTCGACCGTTTACTTCGCTGTTTATGGTTATAATTTATGACTTAGGGACTAATGCTCACCATAGGTCTTATATCTTATAGAAATAATTATGGTTTTTATTAAATTATAAGCCACTGTTGTCTTAGGAGTTTTCCTAAATCTATATAGGGTTATCTAAGGGCGTACATTTAATTGGTGGTGTTTTAAGGGATAATTTAGTAACTTTGTCGAAATTGCGCAACTTTCTATATTTAAATTTAACAAGTTTATAATTTTCAGTTGTTTACATATAAGATTTTCTAGTGATTATTGTGAAATTTAGAGATTTTAGGGAGGAAAATTTTTGAAAGTTGGCAACATTGCAACAATACACCACAAGTATAATTTCTAATTATATTGCATTTTTTAT
>JAOPUB010056580.1:0-14597 GCA_027564055.1 Neptis clinioides
CTGTTAGAACGAATCGTGCAAACTATCCTCCAGATTTACTCTGAGACGTAAAATCTTTAATAATTCCACCGAAATGTCGGCTGGGCTGTTTGGGTGTGGTTTGGGCTATTAATAACAAATTAGTTTGTTTCATACACTACTAGTCGCCCCGCCCCGGTGCCACGCGGGCATTAATAGTATTTAAAAATTAAAAAAAAAAACATTTAATTTTGAACATATTATCTATTCATATTAAAACAAAATGTAACGTATTGAATGTCTATACATGGGAGGTATCTCAAAAAAATTAATACAGATGGTCACCATAACACCAATAGAAGCTAAAGCAATTTTTTTTAGAAATGTTGTGTATCTGTCTGTCTGTACGCGCAATAATGGCTAGACCGATTACAGTCTAGCTTAGAAATAGGATAATTTATAGTTCCTATAGGATTGAAGAGTACTGTTCACATATCTTAATAGATCAGAACGAAATGTTGTGCACATATAGTTTGTAATCTGGAGTATCACACGAAGTATTAATAATCACGGAATATAGTTTTTGTTATCAGTTTCTGAGGCATAAAAAAACGAAATTTTGAACGCTTCTAATTTGACCACATAGTCAATTCTCTCAAATGACAAGTAGACCACAAAAGCTAGCAAAGTCCTCGTTAGTTGCCCGTAAGCTAGTGAAATGGATTGAATTCGTGCCGTTTTGTAATCCTCTATATCCAGGATTTAAAAAAGGTTATAAATGTCTATTGATAATTAAAATAGCACCTCCGATATAAATATTGTCTAGCCAATTATAACAATTATCTGCTAAAGTTGGTTTCTAACTGTACTTGTAACTAAACAATATCCCCTAAATACACTATCTATACATCCCCTGAAAAAATTATTTTATCCGTATAGAACCGGGGAACATATAAAACATGAGAAGGAGTCTTGTCCTAGCTCCTCACTTATTTTTTTTTCTGCTTTTACAATTTTATTCCATTATGACTCAATTTGCTCAAGATCATTAAAGTTGGACGAAGAAACTGAGCCCAGTCAAAACTTTGGCTGGACAGGTTTGAACGAGACTTGAAGATTTTGGGGGTAACGAGCTGGAAAGAAAAAGTCAAGGATAGATTGAAGTTGAAAAATACTCTGGACCAGGTTGAGGTCCACCCTAGCGCCTTAGATGATGATGATATCATTATGACACTACATGAAAATTAATAAACCATTTATGTATGTCAGGTCGTTCGTCATTTTATATTCCCTTTCTAGGTGTGATCTAGTCTATATTAGTTTATATATATATCTAGTCAAATATTAGTAGTGCTTATTTATTATTAGGGAAATGAAAGGATCGTTTTATTACCTCCACTGATGGACGCGCGATTAATTGGAAACGATATGGCATCGCTTTGTTGGTACGTATTAGTGAATATAGGCCAGTAATTAATTACTACTTCTATCTGTGTAATGTTTTGATCTATCTTACTAATATTATAAATGTGAAAGTTTTTATGTTTAGATGTTTGTTGCTTAATCACACTAAAACAACTAAACGGATTTCATTAAAATTTATCACACATATAGTTTGTAACCTGAATTAAAACATAGAATACTATTTAATCCAGAAAATACAGAATACTTTGAAATTCAGAATTTATTATTCCTTCAATTCCATGTCACTTAGGTGACAGAAATAATTTTTTTTACTACACGGCAATCTATACTAATATTATAAAGCTGAAGAGTTTGCTCGTTTGTTTGAAGGCGCTAATCTCAAGAACTACTGGTTCGAATTCAAAAACTATTTTTTTGTTGAATAGTCCATTTATCGAGGAAGGCTTTAGGCTATATAACATCACGCTGCGACTTATAGGAGTGGAGCATTACGCGGATGAAGTCACGCGGGTCGGTTAGTATTATTTTAATTCAATCACAATTTTAGTGAATCCAATAACTAATACTCTTTTTATTTTTTTTCTGGCAACAACAAACACAGTTTGGGAATTGAGTTGTTTCGCGCTTAATTAGAGCTTTCTGAGTATAATAACTAGCTGAACCACGCGCCTTCATTCCCGTGATGCTCCTCTCCTATGGGCAATAGCGTGATTTTTTATAGCCTTCCTCGATAAATGGGCTATCTAACACAAAATATTTTTTTTTATTCGAAGGATTAAGTTTCTGAGCTTTATAATATTAGTATAGATTATGTGATTTCAAACAATATAAAGTGAAATAAAAATGCCTAGACCTTAATTTATTCCTTTGTATTTTTTTAAGGCTTCAGAAAATATATCCTTGTTATTTTATTTAAAGAGAAAAGTTGGAAATTGTATACCTCGGACTAGGAATTGAAGAGTTAAATCAATATGAACGTCTCACAGACTCCGTTTATTACCTGGATGAACATATAGGCTATTTTTAATTCTAGAATAATTCTGTTCCCAAAGATAAGTATTTGTCGTAGTATGATTCAAGAATCTTGTATGCTGATCCAGTGATTCCAATATGTTTTTATTTTTGTGGTAGTATAGGATGAGATATACTATCAAAAGCTTTTTCGAGGTCAATAAATATTCCAATATAAAACAATATTTTTTTTATCATTGTTTTTAATTTTGGTGGTAAGATCTACTAGACCCAAAAGAGTTTGTTTGTTTTTTATATTTTGGTCAAAAACCATATTCTCTTTCAAAAAGAAAATTCATATTATTTAAATAATCACTTAATTGTACATGTAAAATCCGTTCAAAAATTTTTGATAAGATTGGCAACACTGATATTGACCGATAATTTCATATTTCAGACCCTGGACCCTGTCTTATATGTTGGTGTAACTTTAGCAATTTTTAGGCTTTCAGGGAAGACACCATTTTTCAAACAATTATTAATGTATAGACATAAATTTTGACATATAACGCTTTTAATAGATTTAATAGTTTTAGCTGTAATTCCGTCAATTCCTGAACTTGAATTAGCGTTAAGCTAAGAAATAATAGCTTTCCCTTCGCTAGTGGTGCAAGGTTTAAAACGACAAGTTTGCAAGAATTGTGTGAGGTGTATATGGTGCTGTTTGTTGTGTATATGTTATTTTGATTGTGATATTTGTGTGGTATACTGGGTGCTAATTTTAATCCTATAGTTGTAAAGTAATTATTAACTCACATAGATCATTTCCTTCGGTAATAATTTTATCAATAATTTTAATGTTTGAGGGAGCACTGTTACTTTTATTTCTGTTATAGGCTAGCTTATTAAGTACAAGTTACATCTCCTTAGGTTTCTGTAATCGTTTCAAAAATTCTGTATAATAGTATTTATCTCTAGTATTTCTTATCAAGCTTCATTTCATTTTGTAATGTATTCATTCTTCAATGTATTATTCTCACTATTCTGTTTCACTTCTATCCACATCCATCGCGCGTCCACGTGAAGGTCACTCAGTCCCTCACGTGAGTAAACCGTCATTTGTTCATAAAATGTACAAAGTCACGTCAGTTTCTATAATAAAATTGTCTCCATGTTCATATCTGCCTTTAGAGAAAAAGTGATATTATGTATTATGAATAAAAAGCGACACTCCGCCTCCTAATCTATCTGTTCTAGGAGTTTGGCTGTAAACATGTGTATAGTTTAGAACTTTTAACGAGTTTGCTTCTTCTGATTTATCCAGGTTTCAGTTATTATAATTATGTGTTTTGTATATTGAAATGACTTGATAATACATTTTAACTCATCCGTGTTACCTGGTTTCATTAGGCTTTGTAAATTTACATAAAATAATTTTAAAGACGAGATAGTACACAGTAAATCTCTATAATCATAGGTTAGTTGATGAGTTATACTCTCATTTTGTATATCATGGACAAAGTTTAAATTTACAGATCGTCTTGATATTTTTGTTATTTTCGGAATTCCATTAGTATATGTAATACCTAAATTTAAGTCACCATTCTTTTGTCTTGTTTCAATATCTTCTTTTAGTTTTTTTATATATTTCATCTGTTCAGCTGTTTGATCCCAAAAAATACGATATTTAGGGACATTCTGCATTCTATTACGAAGAAAAAACGATGCTGGTTCTTGGGTGTGAAAACATACTTTATTATTTCTATTTTTACCGGGGACATATTTTCCCAATCTATATAGTTTCTTTGGTACTGGGCAATCTTTAAATATCGTATTTATAATCTTGTTTACTTCGGTTTTGTCGTGTTCCAATCTTTTACCTAAACTTTTTTCATTAATTTCGCATATACCCGCAATTATTATGTTTCTCTGACGATTAGAGCGGTCTTGTATTTCAAGGGTGATATTCTCATAACTAAGCGGTAGCGGTTTAGTAGCAATTTGAAAGCTGTTTTGATTTTAAAAATTAAATTTAAGAGAGCGCCAATGCAGCCGAAGTATACACTTATTAATGCGTTAGTATTGCAAACACTAATTTAATATTTTTAACGTAGGACATTTAATCCATAGAGTGGGAGCTCGTAATTTCTTTGACTTCCTTCAGGACTCCAGCAAGAGTGATGAAGTTGATGGAGTAGGAGAGGAGCCACGAATATTTATGCCCAATGATGTGTTATCTTCACTCATCTCTGATGGAAACGCAGCCTAATTTTTTTTTTCATTATATTAGTTTAGCTACAGTTGTTCTTTATTACGAAAATGGTAGTAATAAGTTTGCAGTATAGGAAATTTTATCCATAAAAGGGGGGCTCGCTATTAGATACGATGGACGGCCTTCAAGACTCCAGCTTGAGTGATGAAGTTGATAGAGTAGGATATACAAATGGTAACCCCACTTCTCAAGCCACAAAGCAATGAGATAATGATGAGATGATGATGGTTTGGTGACGAATAGGTACCAAAAAAAGACGATAAAGACAAAAATTTGGTATGACAGTTTTTTTAGTACTTGTAATGTTAATTCTTCAGAAATCAATAAAAATTATTTTCAAAAATATTTGCTACTTTTAAGGCTGTTCAATTAATTCAATTAGTGGCTGATTTAATTTAAAAAAAAAACTTAACCGAGTGTAAAATAAATTTTCATACAGTATTTTACATTCGTATATAATATCGAGTCTATTGTTTTTTCAATAAGTTACTATAAAACTAAGGTACAAAGTTACTAAAATGTTCAAATTAATATATTATCTGATGATGATGATGATGATGACAATGTTTCTTGTTCTCCCCTCCAAGCTAAGCTAAAAGCTAAAACACTGAACTACTGAAGCTTTTCCAACATTTTCCGTATAGTCTGGTACCTCAACTATGACGTCCATGAACATGTATATATTCCCAAAGGTACATAAACTGATTACCAACACTAACAAGTATTTGAAACACCGAACTATTTCCCGCAGCCAACAACCTCAACTAATGTGATATAATATCATACAGAACCAGCCCACTATTTAAAACTATTCAAATAAACAAACGATCTGACATTATAATGCAAATAGTTGTAGAGAGCAGGTGTCTGTTATTTCACACGTCAGGGCAGTGACTAATTGACCTCTTGTGGGGTACTAGTTACCGCGATTAAATTTGTAAAATACAATACCCGAAATATACCGACCCGCTCTCCCAACTCAACTTTTTTCTAACAAATAAAAGTAAATCAAAATTACTCCCTATAACATCAGCTATCTGTCAGTGAAAGTCCCGGTCTAATTAGTCCAGTCATTACAGAGATAAGCCGAAACAAACAGGCAGTCAGATAGACATTTTTTTAAAATGCTGTTTTGGCATAATTATCATGTATGCATTTTATAAAAAGCGGTTATTTAAACATCACAAACAGACACTCCAATTTTATTTATATTTATTGACTAGCTTATCCGCTCGCATTTCTGAAATAAAGGAGCGTATTAATAACATCATCTATCGGACAGTCAAACTCCCGTTCAAATCGGCCCAGCCATTTCAGAGATTAGCCGAAAAAACAGACAGACTGAAAATTAAAAATCAACGTAAGGAGCCTTTATAAACAATGGACGCATTTTTGGATAACAACAGTATTGATGATACTAATTAAAAAATAAAATATTTTCTGTTTATAAAATCCGCTGTAACTGAGACCACGCAACTAAAATTCGGGCATACATTTGAATATATAATTACAATATCGTTACAAATAGTGAGGGTCATAAATAAGTATGCAGGTGTCAGTGAACAGAATTAACATGTGCAGTGACCAGTGGGTTACTGTTAACTGTTACATTTTCTAATAGAGTGACTTTTTTAATTACAAAATAGCCAACTCGCGTGACTTTGTTAACGCTGATCATAGTATTTTATTAAATTTATACTTAATATATGTTAACATTTCTTTCTTATCCATCAAGACATGTGAATAAAACTCTTGTATTCCTCTGGAACTATACATTTTCCGGGATAAAAAGTATCCTATTTTCGAAGTTAGACTATAAATATGGCTGGTATGTGCGTTCATAATATATGTACAAAGAAAAATACAGACAGAAGAATATTTTGGCTTCTATTGGTGTTATAATTTCCCCTGCATTATAATTTCTGCGATGTCGTTATATTTATATTAATATATATTGGCAAAACCATATTTTTTTTAATTATATCAGTTATGGACATGATCATTCCCATTTAGAACTTGTTATGAATATGTAAGTTTGTGCGGCGCACGACAGCGCCAGAGTGTATAAGAGGTTGTCATGGGGCATCAAAATGAGAATATAATTTTTATAATAATATTGTAAATCCTTAAAAAATCTTTAAAAAAAACTAGTCGATAAGATATTTTAATTCTTTTTTGACTAAGTCTAGTTTACTTGCAGGAAATGTGCGTCATTTATTTTGTTGTTTTTGTTATATAATTTTATGTTTTACAAATAACAGGAATAAAAAAGAATTAATAAATAGAAGATACGACGCTAACTAAACACTCAGGAGCCATGAGTATTTAGCACGACGGCGCAGACGATGTTTGTCGCGTCACTGCTCTTGATTTAATAATAATAATATTACTGGTGATTCACATAAATTTGTTTTCTATAGAAATACCTATATTGGGTCTGTCTGATTTTAAGTATACGTAAAAAAACTGCTGTGAGATGTTTGATACCAAATAAGACTCTCAGTATCAGCCCCAAGCTATCGCAATTATAATGAACTGATTTGAATATTTTCACAATAATTCTTAGATCTAAATTATCTTTGGATTTAGAGTGAAACGATTTAAGATTCATCACGCATTTATTGACCTATGCAATCGATTAAATTAAATCTATTAAGCATAACACTCTTTTTCAATTTATAAATAGCAAATAGATGAGGCCTTTCAACTGCTACACTAAGTGTAACTACTCGAGCGAGGCTTTTGTCAGAATTTTGACACACAATATCCAATCACCATTGAAAGTGACCTTTCGGCCTTAGTTAGGTTATCAAATTGTACTTTGTTCCAATTTTCTGGTGATGATGAATGACTATAATGTTTTTTTTACTTTTATTGGCTTACGTTTTAACAATTACAATTATTATAAACAATTTTGATGTGATATCTCAGCACATTATACTACTTACTATAACATATACGGTATTTACAAAAAATATCGATTTTTATATATTTTAAAATGTAATAAAATTCTATTTGATTTTATTTTACAAAAACAATTGAATTTGTAAGCTTTTTTAATATTCGCAAATTGAAAAAAAAATCTTTATTACAAAATCTTTATGGATTGAAAGTAAAATCAAATTTATTCATATGTCATTTAAATTGAAAATCTATTTTGAATGTTTGGATAATAAATCGAAAATAGGTTTTAAATCTTAAATTTTAATCTAATATGCAAGGTTCCGGTTTTTCATTTTAAATTCTCTGTCAAAGCTTAATCCGAAGTTTCGATAATTAATATTTTTTATTGATATTAAAGTTTTTGTCATAATGGATATAAATACTCTAAGTAATCAAAAATTAATTTCTTTTTTTTCTTTTCTTTTTTTCTTTAAAAAAGATTACTAGAAGTTTGGTTTACATACTACTAGTTTTCTTGGTCTCCCCTCCAAGTAACCTGGCATTATCATAATTCATAACATTAATTGTAGTCTTGATAATTTAGCTATATTAAAAAATATAAAATACCTCCTCCATGTATAATGAATGAGGTTCTCAGAATAATACTTTAATCATATTCTGAATATTAATTATTTTACTTTGATTTTTTTAATATTTAAAAACTAAGTGTGTGTGTGCGTGAAGTGGGGGGGTCATTGCCACTTAATGTTTATTTAAAAGGGCCTCTTTACAAATTCGTAGTTTCGATCAAATAACATGTACTTGACATTTTAATTTTAAATAGCTGAAGTTTGTTTGTTTGAATACGCTAATCTCAAGAACTACTGGTTCGAATTGAAAAAATCCTTTTGTGTTCCATAGTCCATTTATCGAAGGAAGGCGTTAGGCTATATAACATCACACTGCGACCCATAGGAATGGAGCATCACGCGGGTCAGCTCGTTTTAAATATCCAGATACCTAATCCTATATATTCACAGATATAATTATTTTCTTTTATTCTCAAAAAAACATTACAAAAAAATTTTGATAAATTAAAAGAAACCATTCGAAAGGTTCTGTGTCGTTGACTTTTTTATTAAAATGGAAAATATTTCTGTAATTCTGTTTAATAAGGTAATCGCCTTGAAGTGTGTTTTGGAAATATTGACAGTATGTCGAAAACTGGGCCATGGACTTCATGTATTTTATATACAAAAAGATCTTCGTCATCGTCAAACCCCCACACTTTGTCACAAGTCCAAGGCGCTGCCTGGGTTCATAAAATCTTTGCCTCGTCATATATCATCTAATGGAGAGGAAACATGGAGGAGGACATAATAGTCAAAATATGACAGAAAAGTTTCCGCTTACAAACCTGGTATTCCCTGGATAAAGTATCGTGTTTGTTTTAAATCGTTTATCAGATTAATTTTTACACCTCAGCGAAGCGAGCAACGCCGACGGTAAACACTACTTGTACGTATTCAATAACAAAGTAATCAAAACTTTTCCACGTAAATACACAAACTAGTTTATAGCGGAACAATATTTTGAATATCATCTGTTCATATTTTTGATAGAACAGATGAACAGATGAACAGATGATATTCAAAATATAGTTCCGCTATAGACGAGCTTGATTTGATTTAAACATTTTTTTAAAATTATTGTTAAATATATTTTAGAGGATAAAGAAAAAAAAAGAACTCCGGGCGGTGCGGTCCGGATATAACTAGACATTGCGATCCCTAATTATTCTCTTTTTTTTATGTATTACTACTACTCCTGCTAGCCTAATGTTAAGCTGTGACCCGGTCTAGCATGTAGCGCGCTTGTCCAGCAGGAACCCGTTCACTCTGGACTTGAAGATATCCATGCTGTTATCAGGAAACACAGACTCCGGCAGCTCGTTCCACATTTTCGCCGTTCGGATAAAAAGTGGATTCAAAGCGCTTGGTACGTATTCTGGGAATGTTAGACATGCCTATCGAAGACAGAAAGAATTATTCAAATCGAACCATTGGTTTCAATTCGTATCAGTAGTTCCTGAATTAGCTCGTTCAAACAAACAAACAAACTCTTCAGCTTTATAATATTAGTATAGATTAAATAACAACAGTACGACTTACTAATCCTATGTTAATATCAAACATAGCATTAAAAAAATAACACGTGTACGAAAATAACGCATTATTTTAAGATAATCAACGGAAGCAGTTGAACAATGGTAGCGGAACACGCAATATTGTAATGACCATGAACAAACATAAACATACCAAAATATATACAAAAAATAATATATTGACTAACTGACTTGCCTTCCCTCCGCTAAGCTCAAAATCAAGTTTATTAAATGTGATATCTTTATCTTTATATAGTATAAAGTGAAGTCGCTTCCGTTGTCTGTTTGCTTATATCTTTTGAACTACGTGATTTATTTTAATAATTATTATATCGATAGATAGAGTGATTCAAGAGGGGGGTTTATATGTATAATAATCTATATATTATTATATGTTATAGGAAAGAAATCGTGCAAAGCTGGTGCAGGTCAATAGTTTAAAATAAGAATTTGTTTGTTTAGTTGAACGCGCTAGTCTCAGGAATCACTTGTTAGAATTCAAAAATTATTTTAATGTTGGATAGCTTACTAATCGAGAAAGGATATGAACTGTATAACATATTGCCACGACCCATAGGAGCGGAGCATCAGTGACATATTTTGCAAAAGCTAGGACCATTAATTTCTTTTGCTTTACTTCTGCTACGTCGCTGTGTAAATGAATAAAGTTTATTAAATAAATAAAGTTTCACTTTTTTTTCAGTCGTCTAGTATTATCATAAAAATATCACCACTAACAGCACAAGGATTTTACTTAATATACGGCCGAAATTAGTATTCAATCTCAATCCAAAATATATGGACTGTGGATAGAAAATAGTCTACATTAAATTTTTTACATAAATAACGAATCGTAAACAAATTTCAAATGAGACTTTTCTTAAAAATAGAAATTATTTTTAGCTTAGAAAAGATATTTTTATGTACAAGTTTATGGTTATTCTCAATAATATTACTGCAAAGTTTTAACACAATAATTAAGGTTTACATAACCTTAAAAAAATTAAACGAGAAAAACCGCGGATAGGCATATATTTTAGCACCTTTAGGGAATTTTTATACTTTGATGGTATTTTATTTATATACGCCACAATGTTGAAACTATATGCCAACGCTATAGTTCACTGATACGTCCAAACATTGAATATGGTTCAGTAGTTTGGAACCCGCAGTACAAAGTGTTTTTTTTTTTTTTTTTTATTGACAAATTTCCCTCAGTCTAAGTTGGAACCAAGTAATTACAAACACTAGGCGAACGCCGGTTATTAGGGGCCAATTATTTTTATACAAAATCATTTTGAATCTAATAGACTCGCCATAGCAGTGATAGTTCCAGTTACAAGAACAAATTATGCTAAAAATTAGTTTCTTTTAAAGCTTGTGACGAAAAATGACACTAATGTCAATCATATTTAACTTCTTATATAGGTACTGTCTTGTTAGTGTTTGTCTAGTTTTTGTAATAATTTAATTTTAACTTTTAATGTTTATATTTGCTAATTTCCTGTATTATTTTGCTCTAATAGTGTTAAATATAAGTAGAACCTTTATTGGTTTTTACTATAGTTTTTAAAAATTACTTCACTATTTGTTTCTCAAATATTAATAAAAATAAAATTAAAATGTACCTCTCATTATTATACCATTGCCGATAACCCGACAATTATGAGCTAGTTACGACTCTCGTAAACGTTATCGTCACTATTATAACGCCTGTTATTGTTACTTATGAAGTTATGACAATCGATGGTTTAAGATGGATAGTAACTATGCATCATTTACTTGTGTACCATTATAAAACGGGAAATACCTGATATTCCGAATTATTTGGTGCTGTATAGTGTAGTCTACAAGTACAAGTATAATATGTTATTATTATACATAGTAAGGCTTCTTCATATCACAAAATTAAAAAACATAGAAGGTCCAACACAAATAGAATTTTTCAATTCGATCCCGTAGTTCCTGTGTTTTGCGTTCAAACAAACATACTCTTCAGCTTTATCATCTATATCATTATGTAATTGTCAAATGTCATGATTCTTCGTGATGTCGTGGTGCTCTATTTTTCGACAGTGGGGAACATTAACAAATATGAATTTATGTGAAAACACCTTGTAAGCGACTTAAAAAGGTATTAATGAAGTTGAAATTCAATTTTTGATTCATTTCGTAACGGTACAAGAAAGTTACTTTTTCTTTTTCGTAAATTTCTATTCAAGTTTTTCAATTTATTTATTTTATTTTGATAATTTTTATTCTAGGATGAAAAAAAAAAAAATTGTACGATAGTTTCAAAAAGTAGGTGTTTTTTGTCTAGTTTTCATAGAATCATCAGTACGCGTTAATGCGGTTTGCGAAGAAAAACCCTAAGAAAAATATAAATGCATTTTAGACCTTAGATTGTTAAAACGAATAACATCTTGCGAGTTGAAACTGCAGAATATTTGATGAGGAAAATCTAGGAGCGTCTAGCTGTATGAAACATTCATACACCCGACACACAACCGACATACAGCGACGAATACGTCAATCGTGAAGTGTAGTTAAATATGCATGTGCATTGTAGCGGTACATGTTGGCTCTGGAACAGTATAAGGACGTTTTTATGCACTATACGTTATTTTATGCAAGGTTGCTTTTCATTCATTAATCTCGTAAACTCTAAGAACGTGAATTTAACTTTTTCTTATTTCCCCTGTCTGACAGCGTATTTTATGCAGTACAGCCATTTATAAGCTACACCAATATAGTATTAGGGTATTTTATAAAAGTTGCTTTAATATCTACGTTAGTACAGAGATTATAAAAATAGCATCAATCTTAATTAAAATATGAAAGGACTAACTTTAATATATACAGAATAAAATTATAAATTTATAATAAAATTGTTATTTTTTTATTTGAAGTATCACCATATGTCGTCACATCGTGTGGAAGTAATGTATATTGACGTTTTTGTTGAATGCTAGATGCAAAAATAATGCTATAAAAAAATAATATAATTATATTAAAGTACAATAATATTTTTTCAATTTAGTCAAATATTCTCGTTTCGTATCTAAGAACTCACTCCTTAAGCTAGTAAAAAATATCATAAACTACTTTTTATCGCCTCAATTATAGCAATCGCCACATAAATTTACGTCTAAGAACAAATAGTAGAGGAACTTTGCGCATTCTGAGTGTTCTGTCTGACTGCATTGGCTATTTGACAAATAGCAGACGTGCGGAGACTAAAACCTTGCATAAGAGCCAATTGCGTGTCGGGCCTCTATAAAAAGCCCTTAAATATTACTTATGTGCAATCGAGTTCAAACTCATAGTAACGTGGCGCGAGATATAGTACTTATATGAATATGACACAAAAGTTTTAAATATTCAATTTTGTCAAAACCAGTGAGAAAAACCCTACAAATAATTTTCATGATGAAAGCTTGTTTAATTTAGCTAACGTTGACCATCCCCCTATTGACCAATGAATCTCATTGGCACACATTGCATCCTCCACACAAATCAATACAACGCAGCGTACTAAACCTAAAGCCCTATTTTAGCCGCAGGCAATTATCGCCCACGCTCACCACGAAGCTTGCTAACAGATTTATCGATAATTGTCCCTCTGAACACTAATTGTATTTACTTACTTTAAACGATGTTTGAGGCCACAAGACACTTAACAGATGGTCTTTTCAAAATAGCTATTGTTTACATATGAGAAAGGAGGAATACTTCATGCCCCCTTTTGTTTTTGGGCTTTAATTTAAGAAATGAATGACTTTTCATAATTTTTTTTAAATTATTTGATGCAAAATTTATCAAGGAATCATCTGACAAGAGACCTTTTACATGTAATAGTGTCTATTCTAACTAATCCTACTAGCCTATTTTATCCTACTAATATTATAAGTGTTTGTGGATATGGATGGACATTTTTTACTCTTTCAGGCTAAAACTACTGAACGAATATTGATGAAACTTTACAGTAACATAGGTTTATACTATATGTAATTTAATCATAATATAAATAAGTACATAGCACGGGCGGAAGCTAGTATATTTATAATTTTGAATATGAATTTACTATTAGATTCACATTTTTTTGTTACATTTAAGAGGTTTTAGCTGGGTATCAAGTGTTCCATAAAAAATGTCTCAAGTATCCTCAGGTACATTAGAGTTATCAACATTATTTAGAAATCTTTCAAATTTGTACTTGTTAACTTTTGATATTTTAAAACTATTTAAGATTCCCTTCAAAATTAATGACACACATGACAACTTACAACAATTTTATATAACGACGATAAAACCTATCAATGTTGCTAGTTTTCAATAATGCTAGTTTTACAATAGTTTTAAAAATGTTACAAATCTCCCGGGGTAAACTAGTATGCCTCTTTCTCCTACATAGTCTTTTTATAAATCACTTATTCAATAGTGATTCTATTTTCATACCATGAATTTTTATAACTTAAATTGTCTTGTTCAAGCGGAAAATTTAATTTAGAGTGTGGAATCATATTGTTGTTTGAAATACCAATCTTTATTATTTACCAATCATGTTTCTGCAGAAATTACTGATGAGATGAGAGATGATATTTACGTAATTTATGTAGATTTGTTCTTTAAGTACAATTATTTTAATAATTTAATCTTTATGGATATTTACTCAAACTCAACTCAAAATATTTTATTCCAAATAGACTTACAAAGTACTTTTTGACGTGTCAATTGGTCTGTTTGTCAGTCAGTTCGTCCGAAGCTAGGGCCAGTTCGGGGAGCAGTTTTTTGCTGAGAAGAGCTGGCAAGAAACTCAACCGTCGCTCTTTTCAAAATGCCATTGTTTCCATCAGTCTGAGTTACATAGATACATATAAACTCAGAACTACATAAACAATAGTCTGGGATTAAAAACGCTTCATTTTATTAAATTCTGAGATA